>CP126894.1:23852500-23942500 GCA_030440675.1 Furcifer pardalis
ACAGCCATTAGTTCTTTATCATCACTATTCATTTTAAATTTATCCACTTCTGTTAGCAATACTGTATCTGGCCCCAGTTCAAGCTGCATATCAAATATATTCTTCATTTCCCTTTCTATTTTTCCCCAGAATTCCCTTAACACATTGCAACTCCACCACATGTGCATATATGTCCCCATTGAATGTTTGCATCTCCAACATTTATCACTCATCCTATTATCTATCTGATGCAGCTTAGTCGGGGTCAGATACCATCGCCAAAGCAATTTATAATTATGTTCTTTCACCCTTACAGACATAGTTCTCATAATTCTTCTCTTCCATTTTTTTCTGCCACATTTATTCTAAAATTGTCGCATTCAAATCTTGTTCCCAAGTATTTATTAGAACCTCTTGTATTTTTCCTCCTTTATTCAAAATCTTATAAATCTTACTTACTATCCCTTTAATTCCTATATCCCCTTTTCTTAATTTAGCCAGAAGTTATTCAAATACTGTAGCCTCCCTTTCTAAACTATTATTATATAAATATTTTTTGTTCCAATTATTTATCTGGAGAATTTAATTCCAATTGTGAAAAAAGCTCCCTTTTTTATCCTGATCTCTGCAACTCTTAACCCAATCTTTCAGTAATATGACCCCATTTTCTAATAATATGCTCTTAATCGTTCTGTCTATTTTTATTGGGAAATTATTAAAATCCTCTAATTCTATAATAGGTGAGATCTCTGGGGTAAGATCCTTCTTTTACTCTGTTCCATTCTTCCATAGTTGTTTTTATTTCCCTATTCTGAACTTCTTTTTTTTATTTTTTTCACCTTCTTCACTTAGGAGCGTTGCTTTGCCAATTTGTAGGAATTCCCTCCTTTCAATTTTTTCCCAAATTGATTCTTCCCTAATTAATATTTTTACAACATTCCTTACCTGAAAGGCCCTATAATAATTATGTATATTTGGTATACCCAATCCACCTTCTTTCTGTGGTAAATACCACAATTTTTAAACTATTCTTACCCTACATTTTCCATTACAAAATTTATTTAAAATATTTTGATATTCTTTCAATTCTTTGTCGTTATGTTTTATTGGCAAAACATCAAATAAAAAATTTAGTTTGGGTAGTAACATCATTTTGCTTAATGCTACCCGACCAAACCCAGATAAATTTAATTTATTATACCGTACTATTTTCTTTTCGATTTCCTTCTTTTGTTTACCATAATTTAAGCCCTTAAGCTCCACAAATTTGCTTGATATCATTACCCCCAAATATTTTAATTTAGGTTTAACTTGTATTTTATATCTTTCTTTTATTCCTTCCCCTTCTTCCTTGTCTCCATTACAAAGTATCATTTCTGTTTTATCCCAATTCACTCTCAGGCCTGTAATTTCCTCAAAGATTTTTGAATGTGAATATATTCTCCCTAATACCTTTATTGGTTGTTTTACAATTATAAGTGTGTCGTCTGCATATAAATTTATTTTATTACCCTCCATTCCAATTATTTCCTCATCTTGACGTATAGAATTAGCTAAGAATTCCATTGCCAATATAAATAACGTTGGAGATAATGGGCACCCCTGTCTTGTACCTGCTTCTAATTTTATATCTCCTGTATAATTGTCATTGACCTTAACTCTTGCTATTCCTTGTTGACACAATTTTTCAATTACTCCCTGAAATTTACTTCCAAATCCATATTGTCTAATCATTTTATGGATTGTTGCCCATTGTAGTGAATCAAATGCCTTAAAAATATCAAGTGACAAAAACCCAACCTTTTCTTTTTTTTCGTTCTGTTACATCCAGCAAATCCACTACTCTTCTTACTAAATCAGACATGTATCTATTCTTTACAAAGCCTCCCTGATCCTCTTTTATATAATCAGCTACAAAACTATTCAGTCTATTTGTCATTATTGTGGTGAAAATTTTTGCATCTTGATTAATTGCAATTTCTTGCTTTCAAACTGCTAGGTTGGCAGGAGCTGGGACAGAGATGGAAGTTCATTCTGTCATGCAGCACTCAGGTCTTGAACTGCTGACTTGCTGACCTTCCAGTAGTCAAGTTCAGCATCTTAACCACCAAGCCACCACAGTCCCTTGGAAGTAATATAGTTACCTGTAATTAGTTATTTTGGAGGTCAACACAGTTTACTAATTCTACATTTAAAAGCACAAAACAGTAAGAACAATGTTATTTATATTGATATAGCAACTTTTCCTTAGTGACTTTCAAATGCTACTTTTAAAAGACATTTTAAGGCATTTTTAAAGGCATTTTACACTAGAGTTTCTCAATTTTATGCCATTCTCTTATCAATCTTAAGTGACAAGAAACATGTTATTTTGCATTGCCTTTTGGACTTTTATGAGGGGCTGAAGGGGAAAGAAGACATTGTCTGCCCTTCTGGATCTACTGACAGAAGCAATTCCATTAATAGATGGATGGGATCTTGGCCTCTGTATATTTCTTTCTCCTTGCAGCAAAAGATTCATAACAGAGGCATAAAATTTTCTCTTTGTGTTCTGCTGGTTTGAAGTGTTTCAAAATTGACACACAATCCTGAAAAATATTTATATGAAAAATTACATTATTGCTGACTAAATGAGAAACCTTTCTGCACTTCATAGTTCAATGCAATTCAGAATCGGGAAGAATTAGCAACATCTGTCAATACACAAAACATCAAGGGTTGCAAGGTGAAGAGTAAGGCTGCCTTGTAGAAGGTAAAATAGATGTTTTTCTCTTCCCATTTTGTCCTCTATGGGGAAAATAGTTATGTGAGAGATTCCCCCTATAATGGGTAGTGAAACTACCCTCCCCATAAAGCACTAGGGTGATTCGCATAAAACAGTGAGACCGTTCTTCTTCACAGCTAATCATGAAGAGAACACAAAATGGAGGTAATAAGACATCTCTTTTACCTTCTGGTTTCTTCTCTCCTTCTTCAGGTGCTGGATGCATTCTGGATATTGGCTATCATCACAGCGATAGTATTCCTGTTCTTAACTCCTCAGAACGGTTCTTCCGGGGACATGCCTCACCAGTCTCTCAGGTTCTTTAGCTATGAAGTCTGTCTACGTCCAGGGCCTCTCTTTCCAGGGATTTTTCCTTGCAGAGCGAGTTGAAGTATTCTATACCCTATGTTGTTCCTCATGATGTGGCTAAGGTATTGGAGCTTTCTTTGCTTAATGGTTTTAAAGAGTTCTTGTTCTTTATCCATTTGGCACAATACTTTTACATTAGTCACATGCTCAACCCATTATATCCTTAGCAGCCGTCTGTAGATCCACATTTCAAAAGCTTTGACTTTATTTTCAGATGCTTTAGTCAATGTCCAAGCTTCAACTCCATATAGCAGCACTGGAAATACATAACATTGCACTATTCGGATCTTTGTAGTGAGAGTTAGATCTCTACTGCATAACAAATGTTGCATTTTTATCAACTTTTGGACCATTACTCTTCCACTATTTCTGGTTACCTCTAAAACAGGCTAGTATCTCACCCTTCACCATTCATGCTTGTATTATGCTCATTTACCAAGCCATCCTTTGGACTTCAAGTGGTGGGGTTTTGCCACTCAATAACATCAAAGCATATCTAACTTGTCATTATCAACCAACAGTAGTCTAACTTTTGTTGACCATGGTTTGAAAGTAGAAATCTTCCAGGGCTATTTCAGGAGTTAAACAAAATTTGTCTCCATGGAAGAGATAGCATAAAATTCAGCCAGAATCACATCACCATCAGTCATGCTTACTGAGTTCTCGCTCCAGAGTTGATTATATTATAAAATACAGAGGGTGCCAAAAATGTATACACATTTTAAGAAATGTTATCTATGTCTTACTTTTTGAAGTTGAATTGAATTATGGTAGCAATGTGTAGTGTGATGTTCACTCAAAAGAATTAATGCTAGCATCACCACGTGACAGGCAGGACAGTCAAGGGAAATGGTGGAAGCATGGTAGTTGTACAAAGAGTGCAAGACCATTTTGAAGTGGTATTTGAAATCTGAGAACGTTGTAGAAGTACAGTAATACCCCGGATAACGTTTGCATCGGATAACGCTAAAACCGCATAACAACGACAAATTTGGGGGGAAGATTTGCACCGGATAACGTTCTTTTTAGCGTTATCCGATACAGTCGTTCTTAGCAGCAGGGTGGCTGGAAAGCTGAACGGGGTTCTCCGTTCAGCTTCCCAGCCACCCTGCAGCTATGGAGGCAGGGGTGGGGTGGCTGGAAAGCTGACGGGGGATCCTCCCCCGTTGGCTTCCCCAGCCACCCCACAGCTGCAGAGGCAAGAGCGGGTGGCTATGGAAGCCGACAGGGAGTCCCCATCAGCTTCCCCAGCCACCCTGCAGCTGTAGATCGGGTCCTCTGATCTCTCTGGAGCAGGCAGGGGACCCGATCTACAGCTGTTACTGGGCTTCCCCGACGTCCCCAGCCAGTGGAGCAAGCCAAAACGTCAGAGTTCAAACCCCGACGTTTTGGCTTGCTGCACTTGCTGAGGATGTCGGGGAAGCCCAGAAACAGCTTAGATCAGGTCTTCCCACCTCCCTGGACCCGGAAGGGGGGTCAGGGACCCCAAAATTGCCTTGTTTCTGGGCTTCCCCGATGTCCCCAGCCAGTGGAGCAAGCCAAAACGTCAGAGTTCAAACCCTGACGTTTTGGCTTGCTGCACTTCCTGAGGACGTTGGGGAAGCCCAGAAACAGCTTGGATCAGGTCCTCCCACCTTCCTGGACCCAGCAGGGGGGTCAGGGACCCCAAAATTGGTAAAAAAAAATGGACGTTTTTTTTTTTTTTTACCAATTTTGGGGTCCCTGACCCCCCTGCCAGATCCAGGGAGGTAGGAAGACCCGATCCAAGCTATTTCTGGGCTTCCCCGACATCCTCAGCAAGTGCAGCAAGCCAAAATGGCAGGATTCAAATCCCGACGTTCTGGCTTGCTGCAGCCTCCAGGGAAACAGGGCTTTTTTAAACATTGTGTGATCAATGTATCGCACAACGTTAAAAACCGGATAACGACGAGACTTGTGGAACCAAGTCTCATCGTTATCCGGGGTACTAGTGTACAATGACAATGGAAGCATGATTATGTAACAGAACTTCCTTACATGCCTAACAATTACACGCATTCATGATAAGTTTGAGAAGCATGGTACTGTGTGTAATGTGCACAAGGGAAGATCTGGGACATTTCAGTCAACATTGCTAAAGCAGTAGTTCACCACAATCAGAAGTTTCAACACTGATGGTAACCACTTTAAGCACCTTTTATAATTGCAGAAATAAAACATGACTTTTATTCATCTTTTGTTATTGGTATATATTGAGTATTGTATTACAATTTTAATGCAGTTTTTTCCTTTCTTAAAATGTGTATACATTTTGGCACACTCTGTAGTTATAGATACAATGCAGGTGTAAATGGTGTACCAGTCTGGGCAGGTTATCCTGCTATGGTAATACAATCAGTAACTCAACATTTTATTTATTTTATTTTATTTTTAGATTTGTATGCCGCTCTCCTCAGTAGCAACTGACTCAGAGAGGCTCACAGAGTTCACAAATATCAATATTAAAAGTGCAAACAAAAATACAATAGCATACAGTATAACAAAACAGTAAAGTACAGTAATTACCATATAGTAGATCAGTACACATTACACATCAATACAATATTACAGTACCATCAAGATACAATGCCATATAGTATAACAAAGCAATAAGGTTCAATACATATCATACAATAGAATAATACATATCATAATAGAAAACATTATATTGCAAAAATGCTCCCGTCCTCCCTCCGGGCCCCTGCCATCTCACCCGGAGGAGGAGAAGAATGCCGGCACCTGTGGGCGGTGAGGCGAAGCTCCCGCCCGCCTAGCGAGCCCCGTCACTTTGCCTCGGAGGCCGATAAAAGACTCTTGGCCACGGCAAGTGTGAAGACGCTCCCTCCCTCCCTCCGGGCCCCTGCCATCTCGCCCGGAGGAGGATTATATTGTTATATTTTTTATATTGTATATTGGACTGTATTTTGGGATTGTATCTCTGCTTTATATTGTGGATTGTATTGTGGATTGTATTGTGGATTACACTGTGTTTATATTTATTTTGTTGTAGTGTATTTTATGATATTGTATTGAACTGTTATATTGTATTCGATTGTATGTTGTGAGCCGCCCTGAGTTGGTTTCACCAAGTAGGGCAGCATATAAATCGAATAAATCAAATCAAATCAAAATGTCCACCTGCGGCTGCAGTCCAATTCTTTTTCCTGGCCAAAGAATGTTGTTCAGGAGTACGGTAAAGCGGCACAGATTTTGTCAACATCAAGTGTCAGGTGGTGGTTAACTAGCCTGACAACTTTGAGGACCAACAGCCTTGGGTGCTGAAGTCCACAGGGAAGGGTGATTTTCCCCAAGTGGATTAAATCCCACTTGAATCCATCTTAATGGAGGACAGCAGCTTCATCAATACTGGCCTGGGATTGATGAGGACTTTGTGTGCCAAAAGGGCTCAGGACCACTGGTGTGCTGGCCCACATGGATACAGGGACTCATCACGGTGGACCTCAGTGACTGGTGCCCCCCAGAGGCAGGCAGAGGTAATGGGAATGTATGGGATTTCTCTCCTTGGCTCCCTCATAGGCATTCCCATCACTTCCTGTCAACTGCCCTCCCAAGGTGCCCAGCACACACCTGCTCAGGACCAGAAAGTGACTCACGGAACTGAATCAGTGGTATGGCGGTCATGCTGCGATGCAGAAGGCAGATGAAAGGCATTATATTCTCACAATAGTCTTCATGGATGATCACCCCAATGATTGCCAATATTCAGATTCGGATACGGAAGAAGTAAATGGTATGGATTTGATTTTCATGTAGCTTTTGCCAGAGTTTGAATAGTGGCTACTGTCTGAATTGCACTGCTCCTCTACAGAAATTTAGATCTTTCTAGCATAAATGCAAGTCATTTTCACAGATGCAGAAGAAGTGAGAATGATCTGCACTTTTGCTTTCCTTAATTTTGCTCTAAGACAGGAAGTGGGACCTACAGATCTCATCAACTGTTATGGAGCCATCTGGGGCTCATGGATCACTGTGAGTACCATTTCCCATATGGCACATGGACCATTATCTGATGAGCTAGCTTAGGCACATCCAGCAGGAATTACCTCTGAAGACAGCAGTGATTTATTGGTAACGTTTCCTGAAAATGTCAGACTGAATGCTACAGAAATTTTATTTATTAAAAGCAGAGAATCCTCAGGGGCTGAACATTGTTGGATTCCCATCTCAAGAGCACAGCTGTTCTCTCATAATTTGTGACAATTCAGAAGAAAATGTCTTTTGGAAACAGTTGTGTATGTGTTGTTTTAAATCTACTCAGAGCATCTGTTTTGATCTAAACCCCATGTTCTTGAAACATGTTTTGCTGTATGATAACCAAGGGCTGCTGTTTGAGAATTACCCAAATCCAAAAGCATTTATGGTCACAGAATGATCTTAGCCCCCATGACTGCAACTTATGTGTGTGTGTGCGTGTGTGGTTTAAAAAAAAAATAGTAGCTGTATTAGTCTGTGTTTCAAGCAGTGGTGGGCTACAAAAAAATTACTACCATATTGTGGCTGTGGTATGGTGTGCATAGCCAGGGAGAAAGCCCTGTGTTGCACTCAAATTAGGACAATTTTATTTTAAAACTTGGATGGGTGGGACCAGCCAGAATTTCTGCTACTGGTTCTGGCGAACTGGTGCGAACCTGCTGATGCCCACTGCTGGTTTCAAGCATAAGCAAGGCAAAACAAAAATGTTATAGCACTTTAAAGACTAGCTGCTGTTTTCTAACGTTAGCCTTCATGGATCAAGTCCACTTCATTGGAAATAAGAGGGAAACTTCTGTTATGTTAACCAACCCCCCTCTGCCTGATGTGCATAAATTGATGCCATGAAGTCTCACTCCTATGTCTGATGAAGTGGACTTGATCCATGAAAGCTAACATTAGAAAACAGCTGTTAGTCTTTAAAGTGCTGTAATGTTTTTGTTTTGTTTAGGTAGAAAGAGGCAAAGAGGCAACCAATCTCAGGCAGCTGTTTGGGTTTGATAAAAGGATAGGCTGCTGTTGCTATGTTTGCTGTGTGCCATCAAGTCAGAACTGACATACAGCAACCCTGATAAGGCTTTTCAGGTAAGCAAGATTTTTAAGGAGAGGTTTCACCAGTTCCACAAACACAGTGAGTTTCCATGTTTTATGGGGATTTGAACTCAGGGCTCCTAAATCCTAATCCATTATGCCACACTGAGTAGTGTTGTCACTGTGCCAGGAGCAGTGGCAGGCAGTAACCAGTCTGCACCATCCCCCAGGAGGGGTGGTGGTAACATTGGGTGGCCTTTGAGCAGGGGCATGGAAAAATTAGGGGCCTTTCAGGTGGGGTGGTAGTAAAATTGGGTGGCCCCACCCACCTCCTGCCCTGCCCTGCCCACCACCTGCAAAGTCGATGGCCCAGGGGCTGCAGCCTGGCCTTGGTGTGGTAGCAATTTTTTTTGCTGCCCACCACTGACCAGGAGGTGTTTGTGGGTTTTTCTGACTCTTGTGCCAAAACAATTTGGCTCGCTTTGAATACTATGCACTTTGAACTGAGTCCCAGGAGAGGGGACTCCCACTCTGTTTCAGACAGCAAAATGTTTGGGGCCAGTCTTTATCCTCTGTAGCTATGGCTAATCCTTTATCTGTGATTGTGGCAATTACAGTAGATCCATTAACTGTTATTTTGCAGTGTGTGTGGACATACTACCTGTATTCTTACCATCTACAAGAAGGTTTCACTAGATGTCCTCAAGTAACCATATTTTAAGAATTGTAGGTTTTGCAGTGGTAGCCATGTTAGTCTGTCCAGATATATCAGACAAGACACAAAACAAAATTAAAAAGAACAACCGAAAGGTTGTGGCACCTTAAAGACTAACTGCTATATTTTAATGTGAGCTTTTGTGAATCAAGGTAGTGGTCTTGCTTCATAAAAGCTCACATTAAAATATAGCAATTAGTCTTTACAGTTCAACATTTTTGTCTCTATTTTTTGTTGTTTTTATTTTTGTTTTTGACTGATATTTTAAAATAAATTTATTTTAAAGTGCACAATGCATTTTATATCCCTTTTCAGATTTTCTTCAAAAACAAATTATGCACTAATATTAAAAAGAGTCCTGTTAGATCTCATTTATAATGCTATATCTCAGCTCAAAGTTTCTGGTGGCTCTTATTAATTATTAAATCATTTCATATTTTATTAAAGCTTTCCCTGCCATTTAAAATAGCATACAACTCTTTAAGCAGTGGAATCCATCAGCGGCCACACCACGATTCTGCCTCTTGTTTTAACACCCATCCTTCTAACATTGGGCTGTATTTGGCTTACTCTCCAAAACTACAACCTTACTGATCCCCAAACTTCTGTTCCTTGAGGCACAGTGCTCTCCAGCTAGTGTTGCAACTGTGAAACAGTGTAAAAAAGTCTCCCTTGCTCAAAAGCCAGTCCTGTCTGACTCTAGGGGGCAGTGCTCATCTCCATTTACAGCCAGGGAGCCAGTGTTGTATTGAAGCTTAGTGCTGAAACTTTTGACTACTGGGCAGGAATAACCACATTGAAAATGGGTATTAAAGCAAAAAAGAAAAATTACTGACTTGAGAAATCATTGTGCCAGAGGAAAGTTTTTTAGAGTTAATTATAGAAGCATCTCAATCGGGCTTCCGTGTTTGCAGCGCTGCCTTTCAAACTAAAGTGCAGAGATTAGAAACTTGTAGAAGATGGTCAGCCTTAAATTGTTAGTGAGCTCTTATTTGAACATTGAACCCATTAAACTATTAAGCCCTTTCTATAAATTTCCCATCCCTGCTAAAAATTTCCCACCTCTGCTAAAACGGAGAAACAATAAGAAACTGAAGGTGACCCCAAAGAAAAAAGAAAAGATGCCTAAGAGTACAAATTTGTTTGCACTTCTAGAGATGCCTGAACCACAGACTAACACGGATACTATTCCAAAAAATGGAAAGAAGGAAATACACTTGGCATATCTACATACAGGTAAAGGTCACCCTTGCTCAAAAGCCAGTCATATCTGACTCCAGGGTTCAGTGCTCATCTCTGTTTATAGCCAAAGAGCTAAACATCTGCAGATGTTTACTTGGGCATGTGGTAGGCATGCCTCAACACGGAACACCATTTACCTTCCCACTGAAGTGGTCCCTTTTTATCTACTTGCAATTTCTTGGTTTCAAACTGTTAGGTTGGCAGGAGCTGGGACAGAGACAGGAGCTCACTTCATCATGCAGTGCCCGGGAATCGAACTCCGACCTTCCAGTCATCGAGTTCAGCGTCTTAACTACTTGAGCCACTTCATACAGGTACTCCTCCCCTATTAGTTCAGATTACTCACTGCATGAAATTGCTGCTCCTATAATAGTTAGAGCAGTGTTTCCCAACCTTTGGTTTTGGGACTTCAATTCTCAGAAGCCTAAGTCAATTTCCCAAAGCACTGATCAGCCACAGCACTGACTTAGGCTTTTGGGAATTGAAGTCCCTCTGTGGGGCGTGGACCCCACATTGGGGACCCCTGAGTTAGAGGGAGATCAATGCTGCTGCACAGAAACTTCTCACCTTCACCTTCATGCAAAGATCATTTCAGCCTCTTTTATATGACACAGTTTGAAGCATCACTGATTTAATTTTGCTTTCATTTATTTTTGAGTACTCAGCCTTGAACAAGGCAGATCCTGTCAGATAATTTATAGTGGACCGCTTATCTTGGTGAGCAAAATAAGATGCTCAATCATTGCCGTCTGAATATGAAATGCAGAAATATGCTTCTAACAACTTTAAATACAGACACGACTTGGCTCTGTCTTCCATTTGCCACTGCTTTAACCACTAAGAAAATATATGGATTATCTTACCTACTAACAAAGAGGAGAGATAGACAATAGCCCTCTGTTACAATAATTAAAAGGAAATTGGAATAAGGAAATTTAGTACAAACAAAATTAATACAACAAAAACAATGAGACAAAGTTAAATTGATTGTATCCTACAATAGAGAGTGGGCAAACTGTGGTTTTGTGACCCACATGTCTCCCCAACACTGCTTTTATCTTTTCTAGCTTCCAAATTCCTTTTAAAAAGACATTCTCCCAAACCCCCCAAAATGTACTTAATTTCTTGAAATTCTTCAAATTACCTTTTACATAGGTAGCATTGCATCTTGTCGACTGCAACTCGTACCTGAGAATGCATCCCCCCCCCCCAAAGCAGGAAAAATGTCACTGGTATGAATTTGTTTAAGGTGAGTCCCAGCTTGCCATGGAGTGACCCACACACTATGATCTTGGAGCCATCTCCCACAGCCTACATGAAGCACGACATGCAGGATTTAACACCAGGACTGCAATGGATTGCTGCAGTCTTGAGAATATGGACAAGGTGTGCCTTCACTGCCAGTCCATCTGGCATGGCCTCTTCCACCTCCATGACTGTTGGGAGAGTTCCTCCTCCGCTCATTTTTGCCATTGGGCCCAATATGATGGTTTCCAGTGGCATTTCCTCCACTAAGGTGTACCATCACCCGACCTAAAGGGGCTCATCTGCCTGTAGCCGTTGGCCCCTTTAGGGAGTCAGGTTAGTTAACTGCCACCTGACACTCAGTGTTGAGTCGCATGGCATCTGGTCAACATTAAAAAAAAACCCAAGATCATGGCATCTGTCCCTATCACTCCCTGGCAAATAGAAGGGGAAGAAATGGTCAATCTTGAAGGAAATCAACCCTGACCGCTCCATTGAAGGACAAATATTGAAGCTGAAGCTCAAGTTCTTTGGCCATCAAATGAGAAGACTCACTGGAGAAGACTCTGATGCTAGGAAAGATAAAAGAGAAGTGGGTTGCAGAGAATAAGATGGCTAAAGAGCATCATTGACACAGTGGGTATAGATGTGGGCAGACTCTGGAAGATGACAGAGGAGCCTGAGGTGCAGCGGTCAATGGGGTTGCAAAGGGTCAAACTCAACTGTGCTCAGATTTTAGCATTTTTGGACAGCCTATATCAGTGAAAGTGAACATTGACACTCCAGGTTTTCTCTTGCCTGTTGAGATGGTCAGCACCTTTGAGAAATAGACTGCCAATGACCTTCCACTGCCTCCCCCTATTATGAAGGAGACTGATCTATTTCTTTAGACTGGATAATTGCCTGTTTTGTGAATAAGGGTTGGCTTAAGACACCACAGGCTCATATGACACCTTCCGAGAAATGTGGGACAGGGCATGTGATGGTTGTAGTCTGTAAGTATGGGACAGGAAACTTTCCTATAGTGACATTCCACAAATTAACTTATATTTAACTTATCAACAATAATTGGGGTGAGACACTCCTCAACTGCTACTATTGTTCCAAGCCACATTGTTGAAGAGGTCCACTTTAGGTAAAGGTAAAGGTTGCCCTTGCTCAAAAACCAGTCATATCCAACTCTAGGGTTCAGTGTGCTCATCAATATTTATAGCCAAAGAGCTATAAATGTCTGCAGACATTTCCATGGGCATGCCTCAACAGTGCATGGAACGCTATTTACCTTCCCACCGAAGTGGTCCCTATTTATCTACAGTACTTGCAATTTCTTGCTTTTGAACTGCTAGGTTGGCAGGTCCACTTTATATCCTTCCCAAAACCTAAACGGCCCTGAGAAGGAAGGAGAGGAGAGAGTAATATTCCTTCCATAAAACTAACTAAGGCTGAGAATCCAACCTAATAAACATTATACAGCAAAAGAAATTTTTCTTCAAGTTCATTAAAAAAATGGCATCAAGGAGAAGAAGAAGGGATGGCATGTGGACTTTGGAACAGAATAGATTTTCTAAGATCAGAGCACCTATTCCTTAGGACTGAGCCTAAGAGCACAATCCTGCATGCCCAGGAAAGCTGAAGATGCGCTCAAGACAATAATTCTGCCAGCACAAGGGCTATTGTCTATCCTTAATCCAGCAGTGTTTCTCAATCCTGGGTCCCCAGGAGATCTTGGACTTTAATTCCCAGAAACCCAAGTCAGGGATCCTGGGAACTGAAGTCCAAGAACATCTGGGGACCCAAGGTTGAGAAACCCTGCCTTTGATTCAGAATTGCACTGTTAATTTTGGAGATATAATGCAAAGAGAGATCTAAAGACAAATCGAAGTATTAAATCACAGGGCTGATATTCTTTTGTGTGACAGAATTCATTGGGCAAGTAATTAAACACACATAGGCTGGAAAACCATTGATGTTCACTTATGGTTTTTGCAACTTATTGTTGCTAATTATAGCTAACAGATAATGCTATACAGTTGTACCTCGCTTAAAGAGCATAATGCGTTCCACAGGATTGCTCTTTAAGTGAGTTTGCTCTTTAAGCGAAACGCCATTGTAAATGACCAATTTTGGGGCGGGGGATTGCGAACTCCAATTTATTTGTCAAGCGAGTTTTTGGTTGGTTTTATTTGTTAAGCGAAGCGACCATTCAGAGAAAATCCTGCTCTTTAAGCAAGTTACTCTTTAAGCGAAACGCTCTTTATGTGAGGTTTGACGGTAATATTTTATAGCATCATGGGTAGCTCCTGTAAAATTCAGACTAAAACCTGGAGCCTAAATACTACTACCACCATCGGTTTTGCCAGTCTTAGTTATTATTTGCTTTCATTTATGGATTGTAATTGATAAGGGTGGATGTCTTAAGCACCTACACCAGTACAGTATCTAAAAAGCAAAGAAATAGTTTTCATGCTTTATTGCTACAATACAATGTACTTTTAGCAGGCATTCCTATCTTGTGATCACTTGTATTAAACCAAAAGAAGATTATTCAACTAACAACAGTTGAGGAATTATGCTGAGATTTCAATTACAATGTTTTGCTTGTCTCTTCTTTTTTTAAAAGACACTGTCCTGATATATAGAGGGGTGTGTGTGTGCGTGCGTGCGTGTGTCCTGATATATAGAGATGTGTGTGTGTGTGTTTTGCACGCATGCAAAATTTGTAATACTTCAGTCTTCAAGACATATATTGTGTAATATCTAAACAGATTTTGCATGATCCTCCGTTCATTTGAAAATAAAAGTAGGATTGGTGTTTACTGCAAAAAAATAAAATAAACCCAAACCCTCACTTGCAAGGATTAATAGCTTCAAGGGTATATGCAGTATTCGCTGAGACAATGGCATGGAAGGAAAGGATCCCAGGTTCCTCTCTCTGTGCACTTCAAACATGATCCAACTTTCCCCATTCACACTCCATAGACGCTATGTAAATAAATCAAAGCATGCACATTAAATAATTCTATACATTTAAATGCTCAAACAAATATATAGTGAAAAATATGTTGCAATTACATTTCCCCTCCAAAACATTAGTTCTATACTACAAGAATACTGGCATTAGTCACAGTCCTATTGATGTTCACATAAAATTTCCATCATTGTCCCTGGTTAGCTGACAAAGTGCTAGGGAACGTCCCAGATGTTGGCCTGGTAACATGCCCAACTGCATTTCTTCTGCTGCTGTATCTGAATCTGAATATAGACAATCCTCATGGCGATCAGCTATGAAAACTGTTCTGAGAATATAATGCAGTGGCCTTTCATCTGCCTTCTGCATCACAGCATGACATCCGTAACACTGATCCAGTTCCTGGAGTCACTTTATGGTCCTGAGCTCTTTTTGCACACAAAGTCCTCATTGGCCCCATAGCAGCAGTGATGAAGCTGCTGCGCTGGATTCAGGTGGGATTTAATCCCAGTGGACCTCGGCAGCCAAGGCCATTAGTCCTCAGGGTGGTCAGGTTAGTTAACTGCTGATATTCAGCATTGATTTTCTGACAGTATGGTCTACTCTATTACCATAGCAGGATAGCCTGGCCCAACTGCACACTGAGATATAACCCAGTATCTTGTCAATTTGCTGGTATTAACTGTGGCAAGTTATGCAAACCTTGTTCAAACACCATGAAAATTCTTGCTTTTATAGCCCCCCCCCCTATTTTCTGGTTTTTAAAAACTAGGATTATAAATATTTAATAGTAGGACATGATTAATTTACATGAATTTCTTTGCAACTGGAAAGCAGATCGCATTTGTCAGAATTCATTCTTCAGATTATTTGTAACACAGCTTTGTTGGCTGTAGGTTTTGCCTCACAGACATGGGAGAAAATGATCGCGTGTTCAGTTCTCAAAGGCAAAATGCAGGTTTTGCATTCATGAAATTCCAGGCTGGATCCTTAGCATCTTCGGCTAAGGCATGGATGAGGCGAAAATGTGACTCTGGCACTTCTGATCCCTGTCAATACCCCTCACACCCTCCCAACATTTCAAAGACTTTTAAATTGTTCAGAATGCTCACTCGTGTCCTCTATAGCAGTGACGGCGAACCTTTTAGAGACCAAGTGCCCAAACTGCAACCTAAAGCCCATTTATTTATTGCAAAGTGCTAACACAGCAACAGGAGAGCTGCTGGGCAGAGGGGCAGGCGAACTCTGTGCTGAGGGGAGGGAGGAAGCGCTCCCATTGGGCTGCTGGGCAGAGGGGTGGGGCGAACTCTGCCCTGGGATGACTGCACAGGTGCCCACAGAAAGGGTCTGAGTGCCACCTCTGGCACGCATGCCATAGATTTGCCACCACTGCTCTATAGGGACAATGTGTTTTCAAGCGTCCCCATTCTCTCCTTATCCCCAAACTATTTGGGGATAACCTACACCAAGGTATGTGGGAACCACTCTGGATCAAACCCTAATTTACAAAAGACAGTGTCTGAATAGAAAGTAGCCACCAGAAAAAAAAACATGCTAAGGAAACTGACTGAATCGGACAGGGATGCATACCCACAAACAATGAGAACAACAGCTCTGTCCTTGCAGAATACACCAATACCATATGGTATAACATAGCACGGGGGCTGCGATGGTTTACTGGTTAAGATGCTGAACTTGATGACTGGAAAGTCGGCAGGTCAGCAGTTCAAGACCTGAGTGCTGCACGACGGATTGAGCTCGCATCTCTGTCCCTGTTCCTGCCAATCTAGCAGTTTGAAAACAAAACACTGCAAGAAGATAAATAGGCATCACTTCAGTGGGAAGGTAAACAGTGTTCCGTGGACTCCGCTGTCAAGGCATGCCTGCCACATGTCCATGGAAATGTCTGCAAATGCAGACAGCACTGGATCTTTAGCTACAGAAATGAGCACTGAACCCTAGAGCTGGATACGACAGTCTTTCGAGCAAGGACAACCTTTACCTTTACTTATAAATTAGCACATGCCAAACAACTGGATGTAGAGGCTAATGAACCATGCAGGATTACTACTGGCTGCCTAAAGCCAACCCCCATTCAAAAAGTCTATTACAGTATTTGACTAAGATTGCCCCTCCAGAAGTACCTTGAGAGAGGCTAGTAAATAACGAACAAAATAAAGAAGCACAATATCAAACCCAACAATTCCACCTACACCAAGCCCAGAGATGTCAGATATAATCAAGAAAAAGGTTTCTGCATACTTCTGAAGCAATACATATAAAACCAGAAGAGGATTGGCTAAACTTTTCTGAATGGATCACTGCCAAAGAGTATCTCCCACCAGGACAAGATTTTGACTGAATTATCTGGAAAACGCTTAAAAGGTTTTGAAGCAAAGTAGAAAAACCAAAGCATAATCAAGCAGAACAGGACTACTTGGATATACTGTATAACAAATGTTCTGTGGATGTGGAGAAAATCATTCAATGCAGCATTTATGTGCATGTAATTTATGCCTCATGACTGCGGTGACTTAGTGGCTAAGATGCTGAACTTGATGCCTGGAAGTCAACCGACCCAAATCAAATTTCATAATACGCAAAGTAAATCAAATTATTAGGATACCAGAGGTGAAATGGTCCACAATCACCTCTCCCCATTCATAGTTCTTCTTCTTTTGTGTCCAGATCAAATCCTGGACTGCCAAAATGAAGCCACTTTCTTGGCTTTGTTGTTGGCCAAACTTAAGTCCTCATCAGTGCACGTTTCTGGCAGTAATTGGCAGACCAGTAAATGAGCCGAGTTCTGTTTCTCTCCACATTCAAACAGTGTGTTGCTGTCTGCCAGCAGCCCCCACTTGAGCACGTTGGTCTTGTATTTAGGACCAAAGGCATTGCTACATCTCTCCTGATCTTAGGTGGACCGTTACCAACAAGAGAATATATTTTCTAAACTGGTGTAGGTTTGAGGCAACCTGTCATTATACGCATTGCTTCATTAACATCAATCTCAACTTGTTTTGCCTGTGTGGATGTACTCCATACTGGAGCAACATATTCTGCCTTGGAGATACAGTCAAACCTCACATAATGAGTGTTTCGCTTAGCGAAAAACTCACATAACGAGCAAGTTTTTTGCTAAGCAGTCCGACTCGCATAACGAATTTTTCGCTATGCGAGTCGGACTTTTCCCTATGGTTGCTTCCTCATTTAGCTTAATAGTAGATATACCATTCTGCCTCCTGTTGCTACCTAGACCATAAAGGGAACAATTGACAACACACACCCCTCCAATTACTGACAGGAAGATGTATAGTAATTTGGATTTTAAATCTAAAATATTATACCAAATTATGTTGGAGTAAGCCCTGCTAAACTTAGTGCAAGTTATTTCCGGGTGGACACACTCAAATTGTGCTGCAAATCACACAATACACTGCAAGAAAAAGCAGTGTTGTAGTGTTTGACTGAACATTGCCTAAAGCTATATCTCTCATTCTTTCAAGCATCTGGAGTGAATGTACAGAGAACATACAATTTATTATTTTTGTACTGGGACCAAGTGCAGAAATACCTTCAGGAAATCAGGAAAAAAAGCTTAAAAATCAAAAGATCTATTGTGCCTCACAAGGTCTGTAACTGAATTAACTACAATCTGGTAAATCCAATGGGTTGCAAGGTACATTCATGAGGAAATTTCATTAGTTATTTAGTGGCATTATGTTTTGCAATTAGTATTTATAACAAAGGTCATAATGTCTGTGATATTTTCTTCTAGGTTTACAATTAAAGTATTTATTTATGCAATTATAATTTTGTTCTTGTTCAGTCGCACAGTTGAGTCCGACCCTTTACGATCCCATGGACCACCACTTGCCAGGCTCCCCTGTCCTCTGCCATTCCCTGCAGTTTGCCACACAGGTCTATGTCCATCATGTCAACAATGCCATCCAGCCACCTCATCCTCTCACAGCTATACAAAAAATAATAATTTTTTTTCCTGGCATGAGCTTTTGCAGTTGTTTTATACTAATTTCAGGCTGCTGATTACAAATATGAACTCAGATTTGCTCTATCACATCACATTTTTATGCTATTGGCCAACCCAATTGTCATTCCTGACTGCATGTTGGTGCGAGTCAGTTATAGAATTATAGTGATAAAATTAGTGATTATAATGTGATGTTATGTAGATAACCTTATTTATGTATATATTTTTAGTGCAGTTTTTGATATAACAATGGACACAACATCGGAAAGAAGGAAATGCCGTAATGACACAGATATCTTCTGTTACATCTGTGGCAGCTTCACATTGCGGGATCAAGAGGGTGCATCTTGCCTACTTTAAAGTACCACTGGGAGACTAAGACAAACGTTGGGCTCCTCATACAGTGTGCAAAACCTGTGTCAAAACATTGCGGTCATGGTCTGTGCCTGTATATACAGAGCTACCAGAGATTGATGTTGAATCCCACAGTTCATCCGGTTCTACGACACATGATGAGGATAATGATGCTCCAACCTATATGCCATCTGATGCAGATTCTGTTAGTATGTTCAGTCAACCTGAATTGAATGATCTGGTAAGAGATTTGTATTTGCCAAAGCACTCTGCAGAATTGTTGGCTTCCAGGCTGAAAGAGAAAGGACTACTCAGACCTGGCACTAGTGTCTCCTTTTGTCATAACAGAGAAGCAGCACTGCGAAAGTACTTCCAATCTGATGGTCCACTTGTTTATTGTAACGATGTTAAAGGGCTTCTTCTCCATATACGAGAATGGAGACTTTTTATCGACAGTAGTAAAAGGAGTTTAAAATGTGTGTTATTGCACAACGGAAATATATTTGGTTCAATCTCAATAGGACACTCCGTACAAATGAAAGAAGAGTATGGCAATATAAAGACAATTCTGGATTACACACATCATGGATGGGTGATCTGTGTTGATTTGAAAATGGTAAATGTTTTGCTGGGCCAGCAAGGAGGTTACACCAAATACCCTTGCTTCCTTTGCTATTGGGACAGTAGGGCTACAGTAAAACACTGGGTGGAAAAGACCTAGCCACCAAGAATCAGTCTGACACCTGGTGACAAGAACATTATGAATGAGCCTCTGGTTGATAGGAATAAAATTGTATTACCTCCACTGCACATAAAACTTGGGTTAATGAAGCAATTTGTCAAAGCCCTGAATCACACTGGAAACTGCTTCAGCTATATATGTACAACATTTCCAGACCTCAGCATGGAGAAGAAACAGGCAGGAATATTTGATGGCTCTCAAATTAGAACTCTCATCAGGGATCCACACTTTCTTCCAACAATGATGGCAGCAGAGGCTAGAGCTTGGAATGCATTCACTGATGTTGTTCGGAATTTCCTTGGCAACAAGAAAGCAGACAACTATCGAGAGATTGTGGAGGAGCTGCTCTTGAGTTTCCAAGCACTTGGATGTAGAATGAGCATCAAGATTCACTATTTACATAGTCACTTGGCCAACTTTCCAGAGAACTTGGATGATGTGAGCGGAACACGGTGAACGTTTTCATCAAGACATTAAAGTAATGGAAGAACGTTACCAAGGCCGATGGAACACCAACATGAAGGAAGATTGCTGTTGGTCCTTAATGAGAGACATTACACACGTTGAACGTTGCAGTGCGTCCAAGAAAAGGTCGTTCAGGGCGATGTAAGGTCAATATTGTCAATTTACCTTTTTGTACATATTTTCATATCTTAACATTTCAATTGTTACATGTTAATATGCTTTCACTCTCAACTTTCTGCTTCAGTTCATAATTATGTATGTTTGTTCAATAAAGTATTGCATATTGGATGTTATTTTATTAGGTCCGTATGTCTGTTTAGCTCGACGAATATGGTGATAAATTTGCTGTTTGTAGGTATATTGCAATATTTGAGATCTCAAAAACCTGATGTCCTAGAAAAAAACGGATGCCAGCTTTGGAATCAGCACCTCAAAATTACCTTAGAATCGTTAGAGTACCTCATGCCAGAAAAATTGTGTTGACCATATATTTATATGACTCCATGAGGAAAGCCACAGCCTGGTCTGTTGAGGGAAGGGCATTTTGGAGACCTCTTTTATAGGGTTACCATGAATCAGATATGACTTGACAGCATTTAACAATAACATATTTGTTATTGTTAGGAGAAAGGCAGCCGGGACCTTGGCTGGCCTCAGGAACACCTCTGCTGCTTCTGCAGAACTCTTAGCAGTGGGGCAGCCGGCCCCACCCTCCTGGGAGAGGAGAAAGGCAGCCGGGACCTTGTCTGGCCTCAGGAACACCTCTGCTACTTCTGCAGAACTCTCAGCAGTGGGGCAGCCGGCCCCACCCTCCTAGGAGGACATTGTTCGAACCCTGACGTTTTGGCTTGCTGCAGCCTCCAGGGAGGTGGGGAAAATTTTGAAACAGCTTGGATCGGGTCTCCCGACCCCCCGGAGCCAGCAGAGAGGTCCGAGAGCTCTCTGACCCCCCTGTCAGTTCTGGGCAGGTCGGGGGACCCAATCCAAGCTATTTCTGGGCTTTCCCCACCTCCCCAGCCAGTAGAGCAAGCTAAAACGTCAGGGTTCAAACCATGACGGTTTGGCTTGCTCCACTGGCTGGGCAGGTGGGGAAAGCCCAGAAACAGCATGGATCGGGTCCTCTGATCTCCCTGGAGCAGGCAGCGGGGTCAGAGAGCCCGAAATGGGTAAAAAAACTGACTTTTGTTTACTCATTTCGGGCTCTCTGACCCTCCTGCCTGCTCCAGGGAGATCAGAGGACCCGATCCACAGCTGCAGGGTTTCTGGGGAAGCCGACGGGGGAGGGCCCCCCCGTCAGCTTTCCAGCCACCCCACCCCTGCCTCTGCAGCTACAGGGCGGCTGGGAAGCTGAATGGAGAACCCCATTCAGCTTTCCAGCCACCCAGCTGCTACGAACGACTGCATCGGAAAAACGCTAAGAGATCATTACCCGATTTTAGTGTTATCCGAGGTATTACTATACTTTATTTCAAAACTTGGATGGGCGGGGCCAGCGAGAATTTCTGGCAAACTGGTGCGAACCTGCTGAATCCCAGACACCAATAACAACGAAATGAATCAAATCACATCCAATTTGTGGCAACCTTTGTCTTAGTTCACCCAGGTTTCTTCTCTTTCTGCAGCAGCCAAAGGATGCAAAGGGAAGTCCCTATGCACATTGTTGCGTAAAGCCATCTGAACTCGATTGGATTTATTCCCAAGTAAACATGAAGAGAATCAGCTATACAGTTTGTATATTTAATGCGAACACAGTGACATGAAAACTGTGACTCCAGCTTTCAACACCCTAAGGTCTTGCCAGCAATCTGTAACAAGAGTTAAATTTAACTTATGTAATTGCAACCCCCACTCACACAAGGCAATCATCCCTGCAATTTGCTCATTAACACGATGGCTGAAAACTCAACTTGTTTTTCTTTTCTACATTCACACTGCTTCTGTGTTTGTAATGAGCAAGGCTGGGGGAGCACTTCAGCAACAAAAGAAAGCTCTTTCCTTCCATGCAAGTATTGTTAAATGCTCTCAGTCTTTGCATTATTACAGATTGGCAACACAAATGGAGGTCACAAAGTGTCCTTTCAGAGCACAGAGAAATATGAGGAAGAAAAAAAATATGAAATAGTTCACTAGTAAATGATGGCCAACTCATGCTATATCCAAAATATAAAACAACCTAATGTGAATAAAAGGGCAATGGTGGTTTAGTGGTTAAGATGCTGATCTTGACGACTGAAAGGTCAGCAGGTCAGCAGTTCAAGATCCGAGTGCTGCATGATGGAGTGAGCTCCCATCATTTGCTCCAGCCCCTGCCAACCTAGTTCGAAAGCAATTAATTGCAAGTAGATATAGGTACTGGTTTGGAGGGAAAGGTAACAGCATTCCTTGTGCTCCAATATCTAGTCATGCCTGTCACATGACCACGGAAGCATCTGCAGACTCAGGCAGGGCTGGCTCTTTGGCTGTAAATGTAAATGAATACCACCCCCTAGAGTCAGACACGTGTCTTTTGAACAAGGGAAACCTTTACTTTTTAATATGAATAAAACTTCAAAATTGTTTTCAGAAATAATCAGTTAAAAGTTCCAAAGACCAAAGGGCTAGTTATAACTTTAGTTAGGTTTTGGTGTTAGTTACTACTGTAGTTACATTGCCTTTTAAAAATACCTCTCCACTTTCCTTGCTTGCACCCATATTTGGCAACCTGTACTGGCAAGGAAAAAACGCTGCAATGATAGCTGAAATCCTTTTCTGCTGCCTTGCATAGATGGGGTTGGCATAGATGGGGCTGGCATCAGAACTGCTCTATTAAAATTTGTTGGCAGAAAACCCCAGAAAGGGAATGAGATAAGAGCCTAGTTATGCCAGCTTCCTGCAGCCATGACCAAAGCAAGGAGGATCTTAAGTTATTTCTATTTCCCCACCCCACCAGGCTTGCTGGAGTTTTGATTCAATAACACTTCAACTAGTCTAGTGTTTGCTCAGCCGGCCCTCAGCCATCTTGGCTACCTAGCTGAAGGTTACTTGCTCGAATGCCAGTCGTGCCCGACTCTAAGGTAGGGCACTCATCTCAGTTTACAGCCAAAGAGCCAGTGCTGTCAGCATTTGCAAACATTTCAATTGTCATGTGGCAGGCACTAGACACCAGAATGCATGGAATGTTGTTACCTTTTCTGCCAAAGTGGTATCTATTTATCTACTTGCAATTTCTTGCTTTCAAACTACTAGGTTGGCAGGAACTGGGACAAAGGAACAAGTAGCACCTTCCCTTCCTCAGTAAAGGTGTATTAAAAGCAGTGTGGTTAAGGCGCTGAGCTTGATGACTGGAAGGTTGGCCATTCGAGACCTGAATGCTGCATGACAGAGTGAGCTCCCGTCTCTGTCCCAACTCCTGCCAACCTAGGATTTATCATGACCTGGCTGGGAAGAAGGCAGAGACGGCCAGCCCGCCACCATGGATGAAGGTGCCAGGAGCCCTGGAGGCACAGTGGTTAAACTACTGTAAAAGTAAGTTTATCTTGCTTGAATGCTAGTCACATCTGACTCTAGGGTTCAGTGCTCATCTGTTTCAAAGAGCCAGCGCTGCCAAAACATTGTGAGTTCAATCCTGATGGAAACCAAGACCAAGTTATCCTTCCAAAGTCAGTCAAATGAGTACCCAGCATGTTGGGGGCAAAAAAAGCTAATTACGTGTACACTGCCCAGAGAGTTTTCTAAGTGCTATGGGGTGATAAAGTAAAGGTTGCCCCATGCTTGAAAGTCAGTCGTATCTACTCAAGGGTTCAGTGCTCATCTCTGTTTACAGCCAAAGAGCCAGTAGTGTCTGCATCTGCAGACGTTTCCGTGGATATGTGGTGGGCCAGGAACGCTGTATACCTTCCCAACCGAAGTGGTATCTCTATACAGTAGTACTTGCAGTTTATTGCTTTTGAACTGCGAGGTTGGCAGGAGCTGGGACAGAGACGGGAGCTCACTCCGTCATTCAGCACTTGGGTCCCGAACTGCCGAACCTTCCAGTCGTCAAGCTCAGCGCCTCTAACCACTAAGCCACCGCAGTTCCCTGTCCTGGGGCGGTATCGAAGCGTCATTTGCCGTTGCCCACTAAGGCGTCGTGGTGGGGACGGGTGGCGAGGCTCCATGGCGAGGCGACGTCTCTGCGGACGCGGCCCTCAGGGCGCCCGGCAGCGAGGAGCGGGAAGCCTCGGGCTTCGTCTCCTAGGAGGCGGCCTCTTCTTTCCACGCCTCCTCCCGCGCCGCCTCGGTCCTCCTTCCTCCTGCTCCGGCACAGCGCCTCTCCAACCACCGCCCCCCTCCTGCCCCTTCCCCGCCCGCCCAGGAGTTGGGATGTCTTCCGCTGTTCCTCCCGTGGCTCTGTGGCTGCTTCGAAGCTCCGCAGGATGAGCGGCTGCTAAAGGACCCGTTTGTGCACCGGAGACAGCCCCGTCCTCCTTGCAAGAGGCGGCAGCGGAGAAGCTCGCAACGGCCTGGAAACAGATCCTGTCTCTCTTTGTAAAATATTTTCTTCCTATTGGGGAGAGATTTTCCCCCCCTCCGTCGAGGGAGGAGTTAATTTTCCTAATTAACTCCTCTAGAGCTGATTAACTAATTTTTCTAAGGTGCCTTGCCTGGGACTTTCAATCAAACCCCCACCCCTCTCCTCTCCAAGTCTCTCCAAAAGCTGCTCTCTTTCCAGATGTGGCTGCTGGCTGCCCTTGTAGAGAGACTTAACATCTGGACTTAGAAAGAGCGAGAGCCGAGAGGTTTCCCGTGGACCTTCCCTCGCCCGCCTCGGCGATTCCTGGGAACGGAGACCTTCTTTAAAAAAAAACACAACATTTTCGCAAGAGGAGCCTTGAACTTCACCCTCGATCTTCACTCTCGCTGTGTGTGTCTTCTTTTGCTCTTGCCTTTTCTCCCCCTCTCAGGGCGCAACGCTCGAGAAGGGCAGCCAGCAGCCACATCTGGAAAGCATCCACACGCGTTGGGGTTGGAGAGGAAAACCTCCCTCTCCCGAAGGAGTTCCCCCTTTTCCTCTGGTCCCGATCCCGTTTTTTCCGAGGAGGTTGGGCTCCCCCCCTCCCCCCAGCGTTTAGGAAGACCAAGCCGGACGGGGACTCTTGAGCAGATCCATCAGTTTGGCTTGCAAACTTTTTTCCCCCGATGTCTTCACCAGCGCCTTTCAGCAGTACCACTTCGAGCATGTAAAAAGAAGCGCACGGCAGCAGCCGCTCTCTGCTGGGACTTGGGGCCCCCTTGCAAGGGTAAGAGAAGGAACACAATTTATTATTATTATTATTGATATTTGTCACTTGGAAAAGCCTCTCCCCACTCCAACACTGCAACCCCTGCATCAGCAGCAGGAAACTGGGATCTGATTTACTGAGTGTTTGGCGCACTGATCTCCCCTCTGCAGCATCAGCCCCCACCCCAAGCTCCACTCCTGTTGGTTGTGCCCAGAGAGTCTCCTTAGTTGCCTCTGCCTTTGGCTGGGATGCCAACAGCAGTGTGAGCCCTGTTTGCCTAAGAGCCTTAGTTAGATGTCTGTGTATATATGGATTTCATGGGAGAGCGCTTGTACGTGACAAATGAGAAGTTTCGTTCTGCATGAAGGCTGCTGCTATTAGCTTTTCTCTCCGGAGAACATGAAGAATGCCAAGGAATTAATTTATTTATCTATCCACTGTCTCACCCACTCTCTGACTATTTTATCCACACGACTGCCCTGTAGGCGGAGTAGGGTGTGTGTGTGTGTGTGTGTTAGGACTTGCTTGGGATCCCTCTCCAAGTACGCATGGCAGAGTCTCTTCTTGTTGTGTCCAGTGCTTTTTTGGCTATAGTCTATGTAACCTTCCTCTATCCTCCTTTTCCTGACCAGATCCGATCTAGGGACAGTTACGATCAAGCGCTGCTGCTGTGTGATCTCTTTCTTGCTCTTACCAGGTGTGCAGGTTGTAAGGTGAAGGCATCCTCCTTCCCCTAAGACCAGGGATGCTCATCAGAGAAGTCTTGCTGCTCCTTCAGTGCTGCTGGCCCTCCCTACTGCTGCACTGGACCCTCCATCCTACCTGGGGCTTCATTCAGGTAACTTCATCATTTCTTACTCCCCTACTTCTTTGCATGGAGGTGTGCAAACCTAGTTGGGCGCTAACTTGTGTAGCAGAATACTTAACTTCTGGCCTGGGCTGGCCTGTGCAGCACTTGAGAATGAATCCGAACTGGCAATTTTTAGAGGGCAGATGCAAAGTTCTTCAGTGTCAAAGTTATTGCTTCTTTTTGAAATATTATTGTGGATACTGTTTGGATGATAGTCACTAAAATGCAGTCAACATGTCCACTGCCTGTATTGGTCAGGAGATTCTAGGAAGCATAGTCTAAAATGCAATTTTTAAAAGAACTGCTAGGTACAAATGTCTTCTGAGTTTCATAGGTGCTCTGCAGCCTAACTGAGGACATGTTCTGATTGCAGTTTATTTTCTTGAGCTATGTAGGACATAAGATTGTTACAAGAAGAGAGGCAAGCAGTTGTAATGTCTCTGAAGCAGATACAAATTCAGTCTGAGTTCAGTACTATTAGAATTGTATTATTGCCGATTATAGCACTCTTGAATGGTCACTTTATCTTAAACCTCACATAGAATGGTCACTGATAGAAGTTTTTGGATTTCATCGCTCATTATTTACAAAATATTTCTCTCCCCTAATCTGCATGTGTGATTACTTGCCAACTGAGACTGTCACCTCATGCACCTCATAAAGACAGCAAAAATCTGGTCCGTTAAATTCATGCCTTTAATAAATCTGGTAGTGTTTTGAGATCTCACACATCTCCTCATTTTTGCTGCTACCGACTAGTGTGGCTTTCATTTGGGAAGCAAACATAATTTTGGCAACAGTTGGGGATAGGGAGGGAGGAAGTGCCTGTTCATATATAAGTATGATCAGTGCTTGTATTTTGAGCTTTCATTAGCAAAACAAATGGTAGCATCTGAGCTGCTTGCAAGATTGTTTCTTGAAGGTTTTTGAGTGTGTACGATCTCAATCTTTAGTAATTTTTGTGTGTTCTCCATTGGGCCTCAAGTTTTGCTTTCTAAGATCCGTATTGTAACAATGCCTTCTGCTTTCCCTCTCTACTTCATGTATCAGGTAAAGCCAGTCATTTGGTAGGGCTGTTTGTGTCATAATAAAAAATTATAAGGGGTATCTGTGTTAAATCTGTTGCAGCAGAAACAGTAAGAAGTCTTGTGGCAGTTTAATGATTAATATGTTTTGCTTGGCATAAGATTTTGTAGACTGTAACCCACGTGAAACATACACCAAATAGAACTTGTAAGCTTTTAAGGTAATGCAAGGCTTGTTATTGTTCATAATAAACAAGTTAAGCACATATTAAATAGTAAAACAGTTACTGTATCATTGTTACAGTTCAGCTTCCCTAGAAACTAAAATATACCTATTTATTCCAGTCTAAGACTTCCCTCTACCCATCTTGCAAATTAGCTTGCTTTTGTTTTAGAAATTGGTCATTAAGATGTAAACTGGCTCCATGTGTAAATCCGATTGCTCAGACATGGATCATGTGATTGGAAGAAAAGCACTGTAATGGCAGGGAAGTAATTAGATCTTTAAAGACACAAGCCATGGGACAACCCCGACCTCCAAATTTGTCAAATTGTTATGGGATACGCTTTAGAATAAGGAAGCCTGGTAGGGTTTTTTTAACCTTAGGAAAAAGACAATTTGCAGTAGGCATGTT
This sequence comes from Furcifer pardalis, assembly GCA_030440675.1. NCBI lineage: Eukaryota > Metazoa > Chordata > Lepidosauria > Squamata > Chamaeleonidae > Furcifer > Furcifer pardalis. The sequence continues at coordinate 23,880,125 of CP126894.1, forward strand.
TAGGTTTGCTGCCTACGTGGGAGTTTGTATGCAGCTTCAAAATTATCTAAGGATGTAATTTTATGCACATATCCATGGGAATAAGTTCCAATTAAGAGGCTGAAGTTTACTTAAAGTAAATATTCATTTTGTTGTTGTTCAGTTGCACAGTTGAGTCCGACCCTTTGTGGATCACTTGGATCACATGGATCACTTCACGCCAGAGGAACACAAGAACCAATGGCATCAATCATGCAGAACAGATTTAGGGTGAAAGTTGGAAAAGGTTTCTTGTATGTTGCTGTGAAGCAAGATGGAGTTGGTATCCTCAGCTGCATTTTTGTCAGAATGTTTTAAATCCAGAAAATCTTAGATTTTTGATTGAAGACATCTGTGTTAAACTTGATGGTCTCGAAGTGATAACTATGATCAAATTAAGAATATTTAGAAGTTCAAACAGCTAGACCAGGTATTCTCAACCTGTGGCCCATGGGCTAGATACAGTTTGTGGCTCCATTTTATGTGACACCCCCCCCCCCCGCTGCCTCCACCACACCTGGAAGTACCATGTGGTGGAGGAAGGGCAAAATGGCCATCTGGCCCCTGAAGCTGCCTGAGGGAGCGTGTCCCAGCCCCTGGCTTAAAAAGGTTGAGAACTCCTGAGCTAGTCCAATTGCCAAGCATTTCTTTGTATATGTCATGTCTTTTCTGCACATTAGTGAGTTGCACTGGAAATTACTTAGTGGCTTAATTTAGATGTGAATTTAAGTTACATACTCTCTGGGGAGAGGTAATGTTATGATGCAACAAGGGCTCACAGGGTTGAAAGTACTGGGACTTCTCAGTCAGTAAGAAGGATAATCTCATCTACAAATCCACTTTAGTTCCTCTGTCCCCTCAGGCAGCAATCCTTAAAGAAGCTGTAGGGAAGATAGATTTTTGTCACAGACAGTATCTTGTGGTGAGATATCCCTCACAGCTGTTTGTGTATTTTAAAACCTCTTTACCATGAGTGTTTGTATCTCAGAATATATCCCTGCACCCCTGGGAACATGGTGTTAGTTGAAAACTGTCCACACATTGTAAACATTCTAATCTTTTTCAAGTGTACAGGGAATCTTTGTATATCTTTGTGGGAAGACCAACAATTTGAAGCAATATAAATTTAGCAATCTTCATATTGGATGAGTTAAGCTTTAGTGGTGACCTTTTCAAAACAAATAACTCACTTAGATTTACTTAGAAATTAAATCTATCTCTGGCACGACTTGGTGCTTCTGTGAAAGAAATCATATGAGCCATGAATTCATAAATTTGCAATGGTATATGATATATTTGAGAGTATTAACTTGCCTGTAATGTACATTCTACATCCCTTCATTTACCTTTTGTTGCTGCATAAAAATAGATCCCTAAAGGATTCCTCCGTCCAAAAACTTCCATCCTTTCCCCTCTTCTAAACGTTCTGTAAATTGTATCTGAAACACACACCAAAAATAGCTATGGCTGTTCTGTTGGTAATTATCTGTATTCCTTGTGTGTTAAATGATTCAAATCTTTTTTGCAGCATGCTTTGAAATGAACATTACCACTGAATTTGGCATCTGCAAAATTCGGCTAGTTCATTTGGAGCAGGATTTCATTCTTCTTGAATGTGCTGATGAGAAAGAGGGTTTTCCAAGTCTCATGACTGTAGGTGGCAATGTGGGCAAAACAAGGTCTCTCCAAATAGCCTAATTTTATTAACAGTTTGGCACAGCATCTGATGAAACTGTAAACTCGGCACCCACTGAGTACAGACTGAATCAGCTTTGCTTGCTCACAGTTTTGATTTGCCATGTGATTTGACCTTGCTAGTTATGTGTGCTAAGGACTAGGGATCATTGTGAAAAGAGACAGATTTAATAGCAGAGGCTACAATAATGCTGCTTAAATCTGAGTGACTTTAATGAAAACTATGTCAGTTCATTCTTCTAGAAAATGGGACAATATTCTTTCCATTCAGGGAGCTGCGGTCATAAAACCCTAATAACAGGCATGGGTGTTGTTTTTTTCTTGAAAGCTAATGCTTTGTTAGGACTGCGGTGGCTTGCTGAACTTGACAACTGGAAAGTCAACAGGTCAGCAGTTTGAGACCCAAGTGCTGCATGACGGAGTGAGCTCCTGTCTCTGTCCCATCTCATGCCAACCTAGCAGTTCAAAAGCAAGAAATTGCAAGTAAATAAACAGGAACCACTTTGGTGGGAAGGTAAACAGTCTACCACAAGCTCTTATCAAGCATGGCCATGCTTGATTTTGGTGTCTAGTCATGTCTTCCACATGTCCATGGAAACATCTGGCTATAAACAGAGAAGGGCACTGAACCCTAGAGTCGGATACGACTGGCTTTCGAGCAAGGATGACCTTTACCTTTACCACATTGTTTATTACTTAGGACTAAAAGAGTCACTGATAACCTGAGTACTGTAAGTACCAGAAAATGCTGTTCTTTCCTTCTATTCTAAACTTGGCAGATTCCACATTTTTGTTGTTGATGCTTCTTGGCTAACTTCTTGTCTTTCTTGCCTTACAATCTGTCAGCTGTCCAGCTGCAAAATTAGACTTTCATTCTGTTTTCTGACATACACTCAAATTTGAGTGGCTCAGCTAACTTGTGCAACTGAAGCTGTGTATTTTTAAAGGCAAATGTGATTATGTGAAAAAGATGCATAAAAAAATAAACTGACAGTACCCAGTCAACCAGTCTGTCACCATGACTTTACATAAGTACCCTTCAGGAAAGGCTGGTAGGGATTAAACATTGAATCAGATGGTTGAATTGTATTGTTTTATATTGAATGATTCGAGAAATGGGGTTGTTTTTTTTTTATTCGTTTCTCTCATCTTCAAATTACATAGGATTTATCTTTATGTATAAGCAGAAAGAATGAACGCAGTAGAGGTGTCTAGCTGTGTTGTATATTTGAGCTTATCCTAAAGAGGGGCAGTGGGGCAGATTTCTCATGTAGCCCTGACAGATTTATTTAGTAAATGCATTTCTGTACCACCATCTGAGGGACTGCAGTGGCTCAAGTCATTAAGACACTGACTGGAAGGCCAGCAGTTCGAGACTGGAGTACTGCACAACCGAATGAGCTCCTGTCTCTAGTCCAGCAGTTCGAAAGCATGCCTTCCACATGTCCACGGAAATGTCTGCAGATGGAGACAGCGTTGGCTCTTTGGCTGTAAAAAGAGATGAACACTGAACCCTAGAGTTGGATACAACTGGTTTTCACACAAAGGTGACCTACCACCATCTGGATTCCCACTCTGGGACGTTTCTAATAATATAGCTAACAGATTTTGAATGTTTTTAAATTGTTTTTAATTTTGGGTTTACATTTATTGTTTGTCTAATTGTCTTAATATTATACTTACATTATATTTTGATCTATTAAAACTACTGATTTATATTTTAACTGTTGAGAGCTGCCTTGGTCCTTCATGGAGATAAATGTTGCATACGCATGCACACACATGCACCCTAGCCAGAGTCAACAGTGGTAAAGATTCCTGGCATCTGAAGGAGTACATATTTTAAAAACTCCCACCATACAATGCTGTTAGTTCTATTGACACAAATCTCTCTTAAGTTGCACTTGAAATTGCTCTCACTCCCAGTACACAAAAGTGATTAAGCAAAGTAGATTCCTGTAATGTAACCAAAAACTTTAATTTAAGATAAGTGTCATGCCATATTGTCAAGCTTTGTTTGTCCTCTACCTAGAAAACCCAGGAAAGGGACTCCATGACTCAGAATTAATTTAATGGAATACAATTATTGTAATAGCAAACAGTGATGGGAATATGGAATATTGTGCCTTTAAAAAATAATAGAAGAGAAAATATTAGTTGAAGATAATGGAAGCTGTTTTCCATAAGATATGGGGAAGGCTGCTCTGTCTGATTTGATTTAAAAATATTCGTATCAAAAATTATTCTGGGTTGAAAGGTTTTTTGCGAAAGAAACTCCACTCAGGAAATGCCCAAATGAGGCTCCTTTCATGTCCCCAAGAGCTGGGACAGAGATGGGGGGGGGGGGTTAAATCCGTCATGCAAGCACCCAGGTCTCAAACTGCCAACTTGCCAGCCTTCAAACTAACAAGGCAAGCTTCTTAACCACTGAGCCAACGCAGCCCCTCTGTTTTTGATAATTCAACATGGTCTATGGTTCTTTTTCCTATTTGCTTATATCCAGGAACACATCAAAACATGGACTTGTAGTGAACGTTTAACTCATAGAAACTACAGTCTCTAAGGACATCTTCATTCCTTCTGCAATTCCAACCAGTTCCAACCTGAAAACACAAAACCGTTCTTAAACTAATTTAGGCTGGTAGTTTAATAAATTTATTGGTTTTATTGGTTTTGTATCAAGGAGTTTGACAAACTTTTGATTCAATCTGTGAATTATGCAAGTGGATTGCTTTGAACAAGAATGTCAGGCATACACCTTCTGTGTTGGAATCAACTCATTTTCCAAGGAAAACCTGTAAAATTAGTCTTCTGGTGAGATTAATGGCAGTGTGATGGATTGTTTAGTGTGTTGGACTAGGATGGGGTATATCTCCAAATCTCTATTTAATCATAACCTTTTGAGTCTAATCACTAACTCTCAGTCTTGTCTCCCTCACAAGAATCCTATTAACAAAGAAGAGATAGCCCTTCAGAAAAGTTAAATTTCTCAGCTATATTTCCCAGAACCCCAAAATCAACCATGGCCATGCTTGATAAGAGCTTGTGGTAGTCCAACAACTTTCCAAATATCGTTTTTTCTGATGAGGCAGTTAATGATATTTGAACTGTGACCAGCTTTTAACTAACTGTTGCTTAAGTGTTCATCTGTACCTTATGACAAAAGCAGCTCCTCAGGTAATAAATAAATAAATTTCACGTCAGAAATTACTCTGGGTTGAAAGGATTTTTGATCGAGAAACCCAGTTCAGGGGACATCCGAATGAGGCTCCTTTCATGTCCCCAAGATTCATTGTGTAGCACTCGGGTATTGTACCCCAACCTTCCATCTCCAAGCTCAACGTTTTAACCACTAAGGCACTGCAATGTTGTTAATAATAATTTTGTGTCAAAAATTATTCTGGATTGAAAGGATTTTTCCAGAAGAAACTCCGCTCAGGGAATGCCCAAATGAGACTCCTTTCATGTCCCCAAGAGCTGGGACAGAGATGGGCGCTCAGTCCATCATGCAGTACTCAGGTCTCGAACTGCCAACTTGCCAGCCTTCCAACTAACAAGGCGAATTTCTTAACCACTGAGCCACTGCAGCCACCATTCAGATAAATAATGCCCAAATGAGAAGATACTTGCCCTTCTGTTGTTTTCGTAGCTCTGTTATCACCACTTAGCATTGCCGTTACACCAAAATCACCACATCTCCTTCCTTCTCTGCTTTCCTTCCCACTGTGGAGAGGTGGTTTCATAGTGTTTCATAGGAGGTAAAAAATAAAGGTCACCCTTGCTCAAAAGCCAATAGTATCCAACTCTAGAGTTCAGCGCTCATCTCTGTTTCATAGCCGAAGAGCCAGCACTGTCTGCATCTGCAGACGTTTTCATGGTCATGTGTCAGGCATGACGGAGCACACAGAACTCTGTTTACCTTCTCACCAAAGTGGTCCCTATTTATCTACTTGCAATTTCTTGCTTTCGAACTGCTAGGTTGGCAGGAGCTGAGACAAAGACGGGAGCTCATTCCATCCTGCAGTACTCGGGTATTGACCTGCTGACCTGCCGCCTTCCAGCCAGCGCCTTAGCCACTTGAGCAAGATGCAGGTTCAAATCCTTACTGATCCAGTTGACATTGGCTTTCAGATGAATTATCCCCTCAGGGCTAGTCTGAAGATGAAGTGGAGAGTGGGTGGTCGTATACACTACTTTTGAGCTCATTGGAGGAAAAAGGGGTGCAACTATAATTAAGGAATAAATACTGCATGTATGGTTTCCACATCTGAGAGAAGCCTGGGTGAAAAAAAGAATTTTGTTGCTCCTTGTAACTATCCTTACAACATTGGTTTAGCTTTGCATTTCATAGGAGACTTTTAAAATACAGTCAAACCTCATATAAAGAGCACCTTGTTTAAAGAGTAACTCGCTTAAAGAGCAGAATTTTCTCTGAATGTTCGCTTCGCTTAACAAATAAAACCAGCCAAAACTCGTTTAACAAATAAATCAGGGTTCGCAATCTCCCCCACCAGAAGTCACAATTGGTCACTTACAATGATGTTTCGCTTAAAGAGCAAATTCACTTAAAGAGCAATCCTGTGGAACACATTATGCTCTTTAAGCGAGGTACAACTGTATCTGAACTGCAGCTGCTGAAAGGTGGAGTTTATACCTCTTGGGGCTACAGTAGAGGGGGAGTGAAGGTGTTCAATCCTTCCTAGCACTGCTGTTTTTATTTTGAGAGGAAATCCCCAGCCAATGCGGAATAAAAAAAAAAAAAACCAACACAACAACTTAGTAGCAGGCTTCTGCATCAGATGTTGTTTTGTTTTTAAAGATGCATTTAACTTCATAATTTGTTTGATCCTCAGATACAGGAAAAGGGAGCGGGAGAGTATGCAATTAGCTAAATATATCGTTTCAGCCAGACCTGAAAAGTGTCTTTTCATGTGTCTAAATTCTGGGTTATCTTTAATGGCAGGGCTTAGTGCTGAGGCAAAAAGGTGAAGATCTTTTTATTGAACTAAAATGTCAACATTCTTCATAGTTAGTCAGCAGTTGCTGCACACAGACTGCCTTCTGAAAAATCTTCTTGAATTATTTGTTCTGTATTGATGTGCAATATTTTTATTTAGCACCAAGAAGTCTTAAGGCATTTTTATGTGGTTTAGGGCACTGTAGTTTCAATACTGTCTCAAATGTTTTGCCTCTCATTTCTTGGTTTTTCCCCTCAACCATTTTGGAAGATCTCTGGCAGCAACAATGGGGTTGGGGTAGTAATCCTAATATAACGGTGAATCATTATACAGTACTGATATAAATTATGTGTAGATGAACTGTTAAAAGTATTTTACCATAATTGTAAAGCCATTGAAATAGGTTGCTGGGTTTGTGTGGTTTTGATCTTTTGCCAAAAAATGACACTGGAGATTAAAGCAAACCCCAAAGCTAGCCATTTTTCAATAAAAAGAGAGGTTTAGCAAAGTAAAACTGATTACTTTGGAGACTCTTTGAACACTGTTGACTGAGCTGCTTTGATGCTCTCAGAGTTTGTAGGTCACAGTGGCCTCCAGTGGGATCAGTTTCTAAAAAAACATAACTTTCTGGTCTTGCCTGGAGACTGAACTGTGCCATTTTCCTAGAATGTTCCTGATTATTCTGAATATTAAAGAGTTAACCTCTCAAAACAGATGCTTAGGAACAGTGGGGTAGGAAAGCCAGTGTTCATCAGTTAGCAGGGAGAATGGTAAAGGTCGCCTTTGCTTGAAACCCAGTCGTATCCGACTCTAGGGCTCAGTGCTCATCTCTGTTGATGGCCAAAGAGCCAGTACTGTTTGTGTCTGCAGACATTTCTGTAGACATGTGGCAGGCGTGGCTTAACATGCCTGCCACAGAACGTTGTTTACCTTCCTACTCAAGTGGTACCTATTTATCTACTTGCAATTTTTTGCTTTCGAACTGTTAGATTGGCAGGAACTGGGACAGAGATGGGAACTCACTCCATCATGCAGCACTCAGGTCTTGAACTGCTGACCTGCCAACCTTTCAGTCATCAAGTTCAGTGTCTTAACCACTAAGCCTCCACAGTCCCAGCAGGGAGCATGAGGTGATCACAGATCTCCACAACATCTCTGTTCCTTCTGGTTCTACCTGCAAGCCATACACTGTGGGAATGCATTTGCTAAATATTTGGGAGTAGCTTTGCTTTGAATGAGCAATTAAGAATCATTTGCTTTGAAAAAAGAACTGCTCCTGATAAAGATGAAAAGTGTTAGAACTTGTTTGTTGACTTGGAGATAAAGTGGTTGGCATGGGAAGAAGTGTCTTATGATGAACAGGGTCTTTCTTGTGAAGTCTCAGATCTCTCTAGTCTAGGGTAGACAAAACACTCTTTAATGGGTTGCATTCAACCACTTCACCAGACACCCAAGGTCCTCCGGAAGTGTGTGACCAAAGTGCAATAGGTCAGCCAGGTCTAGAGCAGTGGTCCCCAACCTTTTCCCCCCCCCATGTCCTACCTAAGCATCTCTAAACTTCTGGTCCCCTGGTGATACATAATTCTTATTATTCAAAAAGGGAACTCCTATTCATGTGGACTGTGGAGGAAGCCTAAAAGGCCTTTAACTTGGTCTAAACAAGCTTCCAATTGCCCCGCCCTTAAAAATCAAATTGTCCACCCCCCATGAGACATATGCCCCACATTGGGAACCACTGGTCTAGAGTGTTGCAATAGAAGATATGGGCCTTTTTTCACAGCTGGATTTATTGAGCAGAATGTAACGATATATTTTAATTTAATCCCCCTGCTGCTAGCAAAATGAGCAGAACCTTTCCTTCTGCAGCCTCCCATGTATTCATAAGACCTGCTCTTCTATGGCTGGGAAATCATCTGGAGAAGGTTTCTGGTGCTACAAATGGGAAGGAAAGGAAATTCCCAATTCTTCTGGCATTATTTACTAAAGTATACCATTGAAAAGCAGTTGGGCTCCGAATAGGTTCAATTGCAGGCATCTCCATTTCCATTCCCAAACCAATGGGACTGACAGAAAGAATCACCAAAAGACTAACCCTAGCAGCTTCCCATACATAGCCTACGAATGGCTTCATTCTAAGGCAGTCTACCCTCATCTCTATTTTAAAAATAGCAGCCTGAATGATCACTAGCCAGATATCAGTTTGGTAGACTGTTAGAAGATAAAATGAGCTATAAGGTTTATATTTAGCTGAATCTTCAATCAGAGAGCAAAGCTTTTCTGCTTTTCCCCCTCTGAAGGCAGCTTATATAGGCTTTAGAGAAAGAAATTACACATCCAATGAGTCATGTTATACATTGTAAGAGCAGCAATCTTTCTTACATTTGCTGCTGGTATCATATGTTCAGTACTGCATAAAGAAGCCCAGGGAAAGTCCTTTTCCCCATCAGAAAAAAATTAACAGCTCTCCCCATATGCTCCCTTGGTGTGTGCAGGTCTTTGAGGTAACTTGGAAAGTAAGTGTGTCTGACACAGATGTCATTTACTTTTTCTTTCACATCTAAGCACCGTGTTCCAGGATCCTCGCCTACGAATTGCCTTCAGTTCCAGTGTCTCCCCTTAGACTATTTGCCACCATTTTTCCAAATCCCACATTTCATCCCACTGTAAAATCTTCTGGCCAGGTTATCCTGCTATGGTAATAAAGTAGACCCTACTGCCAGTGATGCAACACCAGGCAGCAGTCAACTAAACTGACCACCCTCAGGACTAATGGCTTTGGATGGAGAAGTCGACAGAGAAGGGTGATACAGTAATACCTCAGATAACGCTAAGACTTGTTTCCACAAGTCTTGGTGTTATCTGATTTTTAGTGTTATCCGATGCATGTTAAAATCCTATGGGATGGATTGGATAACGTTAAAGCTCCATAGAGATACATTGTAACCGCACAGGCTTTAGTGGTTGTTATCCGATCCATCCTATAGGACCTTAACGTTAATTGATCCAGTTCTCCTCCCCAGATTACTTAACGTTATGCGATTTTAGCGTTATCCGAGGTAAACGTTATCTGAGGTATTACTGTAATTCCCAAGTGGATTAAATCCCACTTGAATCCATCGTGATGGAGAGCAGCAGCTTCATCAGTACTCACCTGGGGCTGATGAGGACTTTACGTGCCAAAAGGGCTCAGGACCAGATAGTGACTCATGGAACTGGATCAGTGGTATGGGTGTCATGCTGCAATGTGGAAGGCAGATGAAAGGCCACTGCATTGTATTTTCAGGACAGTCTTCATGGCTGATTGCCATGATGATCACCAATATTCGGACCCAGATACAGAAGATGAGGAGGATAATAATTTTCACCAGGCTCTAGTTTCAGTCCTTCATTTCTAATGCTATCAGATCCTTGACAAACAATTGTCCTGCCTCTTCCACAGTAATGGAAAGAACCTGCTGTTGGCCAGGGAAAGGCCCTGTGATCAATTTGCTGCTTGAAAAGGTTAAATTTTTGGAGTACTGTATCAGTCTTAGAATTATCCCGGGACTATAGCTGCTAACAGGGATTTCTGGAACCCATTAAAAAAAAACCTCTCAAAGTAGTGGTTCTGTTTGCTGGTGGTTCCTATCTAAAATTATCTCAGAAAGTATCTTTAACACCGGAAATGTTGGGATAGTATTTCCAGTCAGAGTAGGCAATAGCAAGGAAGCTAGTCTGACTGCTATTTTGACTTATAGCCATGATGGCAAACCTTGGCACTCCAGCTGTTCTGGAACTTCCATTTCCGGAAGCCCTGATCAGCAGGAGTACTGACTTGTGCTTCTGGGAATTGAAGTCCAAGAACAGCTGGAGTGCCAAGGTTTGCCATCACTGACTTATAGTGTCTCTGATTCAAATCTTCTCACAGGGATATTTTACTCATCCTGTAGGAAACATGCAGAATTGTATTGTTGTATTGTTACCACCACTAGCCTATGTCACAAGAGTATGTCACCTATAAATAATATCATTCTTTAATAAGCTTTGTATCAAACCAGTTCTTTATTCATTACTGAAATATTATGAAAGTGCACTGATAACCTTAACTAACAATAGTTATAATGATGTATATTAATAATTAATTATTCCTGTGAACAAATTGAATTCTTTTTAAAAAAAATAAAATTTAAGAAAGCTTACTCAGATATTGAAGATGAAGCTAAAGTACTTTGGGCATCAAATGAGAAGAGAGGATTCACTTGAGAACTTGATGCTGGGAAAGGTCAAGGGCAAAAGAAGAAGAGGGTGGCAGAGAATGAGATGGCTAGATGGTATTGTTGACGCAATGGTCACAGAGCTGGGCAGGTTGAGGAGGATGGTGGAGGATAGGGGTGCTTTACATTTCTGCATCTGGGCATGTGACAATCTGCGTTGTGCTCTACGCATGTATTAGACTTGCTTTCTTTCATGTTTTACTTGACTAGAGTAGGAGTTCACATGCTATGTCTATAATTTTCATGCTGTTAGCAAGGCAGTCAAAGAAACAAGACTGGTTCCTTTTCAAAAGATTAACTTTATATAATAAACAGCACTTAATGACTGGAGATGTCACCACTTAATACTATTCTTTGTGTATTGCTGCTATGGGGTTGAGTTAATTCATTTTTATCCCTTTCTTTTTGGTCCTCTGGAATTAATTCCACATTTTAGTTTAATAATGATAATCTAGTGCCACTAAGTAAGTTCTGACTTATGGTGATCCTTTGCAGGGTTTTCTAGGTAGAGAATACACAGAAGTAGTTTTCCATTCAATAACATAATAATGTGCTATTCTCAGTACAAGACAGATTTTAAGCACATACATTAATGTTTTCACTTATTAGGTGGCCTCTGTAATAAGCCTGGGGTATATTAAAATTGATGAGACAGCAGTGGCTTAGTGGTTAAGATGCTGAACTTGATGAATGGAAGTTTGGCAAGTCAGCAGTTCAAGGCTCGAGTGATGCACAACGGAGTAAACTCGCGTCTCTGTCCCAGCTCCTGCCAACCTAGCAGTACGAAAGCAAGATATTGCTGTAGATAAATAGATACCACTTTGGTAAGAAGGTAACAGTGTCCCGTGCGCCCACATGATGACAGAAACATCTGCAGACACTGACAGTGCTGGCTCTTTGGCTGTAAATGGAGATAATACATAACATGTATCTGTGCTGTTTTGGTTTTAAGCTGATAACTTAGGTTACAGGTGGAGAGTGTTGAATTAACTAGGGAGGTAGTGGCACCATCAGATTGGTATCAGTTCTGTAAAGGTTCCCTTCATGAAATTAATCAATTTTGATGTACATTTTCTGCTTGCATTCATTTCAAAGAATCATTTCAAAGCATTCCAGTAGAGCTAAATTTTCATGAGAAGATGGGTTCAAACACATACTCAGCCATGTGGCTCACTAGGTGGCAGCGTACAGATCTCAACTTGTCTGCCAGAGTGAAGACCATATATGACATCTTGAGTTTCTTGAAATAGATATGGGAATAAGTAAAATAAGGGTAGCAAGAAGGAATGTGGGGCAGCTATTGTAACAAATTATAATTTGATTTTAGTAACATCACTACTGAAGCCAATAAGATATTGAATTTTAGCATTTAAACTGGGCTGGAAAAGTTTATCTTTTTTGTGGTGGTGGTTTTGGACTTTTACTGATTGACTGGCTGGCTGGCTGGCTAGCTAACTCACTGGAGAAAGCTGTTTTCCTTGGGGCCATGGTGACTTAGTGGTAAAGATGCTTGAGCTTGACAACTGGAACGTCAGCAGGTGGAGATCCAAGCACTGTGTGACAGAGTGGGCACCTGTTATCTGTCCCAGTTACTGCCAGTGTAGCAGTTTGAAAACAAGAAATTGTAACTAAATAAATAGGTACTGCTTCGGTAGGAAAGGTAACATCATTCCATGCTCTCCAGCACGACCATGGAAATGTTTGCAAATGCAGACAGTGCTGGTTTTTTTGGCTGAAAATGGAGATGAGCACCGCCCCTACAGTCAGACACAACTGGCTTTCAAGCAAGGGAGACTTTTACCTTTGTTTTCCCTAGCAATCTTGTTTGAGGAGATACGTGGGTTTGGTGTTACAGCAAAAAGAAGCTGGATGAAGAATTCTTCTGTGCAATAACTTGCTGTTGTAAAGATCTCTCTTTTTAAAATTAAATTCAGGGTTTTGATAACAATGGTGAGCTACAGGTGTGGCATACATAAGCATTTTTAAAAATGCTTTTAGTGATGGTCTTCATTAGTAGAATGTATGGACTTCAAACTAGAAATATTTGTGTGTCAGAGTTTTCCTTAACGATCAGGTGGTAAATTTATCACCTAATTGGAAAAGGTTTCAGGAGATTAATTACATTAACGGTGACTCAGCATAAATCAACTTTCTCTGTTCTAATTATGATGTGGTCTATAAACAGTGGTTAACATAAACCTTGGTATTGCATCACATCTGAATTTTGCCAACATTAGCAAATGTCATTACTGTTGGGGAGGGAGTGAAGAACAGGGAATTAAAGGGAACACTTCTCGGGAAAGGTTGGTGTTGTGAAGAGGTGGCATCAGAGGTTTGTTTAGAAAGAAAATTCAAGAGCTGAGGACAGTGAGAAAAATAGTTTCCAAGGAGGTATGTGTGCAAGTCAACTAGCAGCAGAAATTGTAAGGCAGTGTATTTAGAACTGAAGTCTTCATGTTAAACGAGACATAAACCAATTTACACAGTTGGCAGAAATGAATGTACTGTATTGTCCATAGTACAAGTAGTAGATAAAGGGACCCTCATGATCCAGAATAGTGCTCCACAGTGAGCACCCTTGCATCCTGATCAGAAGGACAGGTATAAAGTGTTTGCACACTTGGGAATTGTATGAATGGCTTCTTATCAAGAGCATAGATGGGGAATATTATATCTGAACACTACAGTTCAGAGAATGTTTCAGGTGGCATGGCTAGTGGCCATCCTGACTGGGATATTCTTGGAATTAAGAGTCCAAAATAAAGAAACTTTTGAGTGTCTCTCAATTAGTTTGGCCCTTAGGTAGGATGAGAAAGGCAGTGGTGAGCTTTAAAGGTAAGAAAAATGAGACTGCACTAGTCCCAGAAGGGATCGGGTATAGAGATTTGAAGACAGACATTATGAATTCTATTCACAGGCGTTGTCTGCAGACAAATAAAGCATGAAATGCTTTCTTAGTTATCAGTTTATTTATGTTTTAAACAGGTGGTGTGCAGTCAGTAAGTAATTTTTACTAGTTTTCCTTTGCAGATCACTCATGGTGAGCCCCAGAAGTCATGCTCCAAGCCTGTAGCAGAAAAGGTTGCAGATAGTTGTCAACAGATCTGTCAATGTAGACCACCTCCCTTACCGCCCCCACCACCTCCACCCCCACCACCAAGGTTGCTTGGCGTCTCATGTAAGTAGAGATTGCTTCTTTTTCTTTTCTTTTTCTCTTCTATCCATAAAGGCAGCTGGCAAATTACAAGAGGGGGTGTATAATGAGAGGGGATGGAAGCTAATTTAACTAAACTTACATTTTTCTAATAGTTAATTGGGACATTTTCTAACTAAAGATGAAAAAGTAGTTTAGCTTACTGAACAGAGATTACTTCCAAGAAGCCAGATACATTCCCTCTGTTCTAAAGCATATGGTTCTTTTCTCAAAGCAATTCATTAGTATCAGAGCCCTAGAGTCATTCGTTTCCAGTGTTGTCTTATGATGTGCATTAACATACTAAATATTTCATGACACATCGTTGAATAATTGTGTGCCATCAAGTCTTTTCCAATTTATGACCCTTTTCTGGGTTTTCTAGTAGAGATTAGTCAGAGGTGGTTTACCGTTTCTTTCTCCTCGGGTTACCCTGAGATTGTGGATGTTGCCCATGGCCACACAGTCTGGCTCTTTTAGGATGGTCTGTGCAGAACTGAACACCCAACCTTTGACTCCACAGCCCAATACTTAACTCACTGAGTTATCAAACTAGCAGATGCATCATTTAGATGGGTTTATTGTATTCCCTAGATATATTCAAACAAATCCATTTCTACACAGAACTGAGTGTGCATGTAGCTTCATGTATGCAAATGTGTGAGTGCATGCTTGATGTCTGAGGAAGAAAAGGGGCAGTCTTGCCAGGAACATTTCCCTATTTAATTTAACTCTGTGTAAATAAGTCTTGCCCTTATCATCTTAAGCCAACTAATAATTTGGAGTGATCATCTTCAACCAACTAATAATTTGGAGATGTTTACTGCAATGTAAGTCTAACTCCAAAATCACTATTTTTGGCTTCTTCTTCCATGTCTAAGCCAGACGTGAAACTGCCAAAATGAAGGGACCTTTTGGTGAGTTCATTCTACAATTCCTTTCACCTGAACTAGTGTGAGAAAGATTTACCAGCAACACAAGGTTGCCATTAGCAAGGTGCACAGGATTATGGTTCAAAAATACCACAATCTTCGAGGAGGTCCTTTCTGTGTACCCCACTATTTTTTACTGCCCTGCCTTGAGATGAAGTTTTAAGTCCTGTGGTTGTTGCAATCCCTAATGTGATAGGATCAAGATTTGGTGCTGTTTGGATGGACTACTCCAAAACTGGGGGATTATGACTATCCAGAAGTTTTGAGATGGCAGCTGTCATCATCCCTCATCTTTCGCTGTGCTGGCCAGTGTTAATGGGATTTGTAGGCCAAGAACACCAGGGTACTGTCTTCCAGTTTTTGTTCAGGGAAAATTCAAGTGCTGCTGGTCCTCAAACCCTAAACCAGACATGTGCAACATTTAGGGCCTCAAGGATGAAAGGTCATGCTACTGCAGAGGTTATGGGTTGTAGATACATGTGGGTAAAAAATACACACTAACCATCCTGTTCTGTCGTAGATAGATTTTTTTCTTCCTGCTAGGAGCAGTGCCGACAGAAAAAGTGGTCTGGATGAAATCATTGGACAACTAGCTGTGGCTAGGGGATTCAGAAGAGGAATAATGAGAATATATGTGGTCCCTGGGCCATAGGTCTCTCCTTTGCTTAGATTAGATCAGGAGTTCCCAACCTACAGCCTGTGGGCTGCATCTGGCCCTCAACACCAATTCACCTGGCTCTCACCGCTCCCGGAAGCGGAGGTAAAATGTGTATGCACAAAACACTGCCATAAATGACCCATGGCTGTCATAAATGTATTTACAACAGCCCCGGGTCAATTACGACAATGTAATGCAAATGCGTGGGCACGGTTTACTTCCGCTTCTGGGTGGGAGGAACCAACCGTACTGCTGAACCACATGGCCTGAAAAGGTTGGGAACACCTGGTTTAGATGGTCTGTTAAAACTTCTTTCATATTATATTATATTATATTATATTATATTATATTATATTATATTATATTATATTATATTATATTATATTATATTATATTATATTATATTATATTATATTATATTATATTATATTATATTCAGATTTTCAAGCTTCTCCCTTTATACTTAATGGTGTAATCTGCTTAGTATTTTACATTTTCTAATTTATTTTAACATTGGGAAGGGCATCTATGTTTGTGCTATTTCAGTATTTCTGGACAATACCTGTTAATTCAGCAAAAGCATTTTAGAAATTACTGCATAGTGAGGTTCCTCAAGGTAAGATGTAGGATGGTTAGTGGAAAAGTTATGTCATTCCTTTGTGGGCTTGAGAATGCCATGAAAATCTAGTTGAGCATTTCTCTCACAGAGAAATCAGTTAAACTAAATTTGGATGACTTGACTAATTAAAAGTGTCTCATCTTCACACATGCAAAGCCTTGTCTAAAGTAGTATAGAGGTGGCACTTAAGGTTTTCCAGGCTATTAATGAAGCAGTGGTGCCTGTCTTCTGGAATTTGTTAGCTTTTAAGATGTCACAAAACTCTTTGTTGTTCTATTTGCTGGAGAGGCAGTGAGGGTATGGGTAACTGCTCCAACGATTGTAGCCTCTCTCTTAGAGAAGGTTTGTAGATTAATGTCTCATATCACAGGACAAGCTATATATAATGAGATGGACTATTTATCTATGAAAGGAAAATCTGAAGCACCAAAAATGGCATATGATGTTCCTGGCAAAGCAGAATCAAAGATTTCCTTTCTCTGGAAGTCTTGGGACGATGAAAACAAAATTGATTTGAGAGGATCTGGAGACTAGTCCTTTCAGAGAACCTTACCTGTAGTAGAGGATATTTACAGGGCAGGAGACGATAAGGCATTCATGCCTTTTATTATGTGTTCATGTGCAAATGTTTCCCTTTACAGGCCTCTGGGGAATTGAAAGAAAGTACAGGCACATGGTCTTTTGCACATAAGATAATTGTATAGCAGAAATGCTTGGACTTTTCTCTTTACTGCAACTGCCCAGATTTATTCCACTTGGCAGCATTCTTTGTATCTGTTCTTTTAGTGTTCAGTTTCTATCGTTTACTGTTATTTCTCATTTACATTATGCTGATAGTTCCTTCAAGGACTTTCATTTGGCAATGTTGCATGAGTATGCAGCTGTAACCTAAAAATATTCTAATAAACAGAAATGCTTTTTGAAAATATTTTGAAGTTTAAACTATAAATCGTCTAGGGGAGCTTTCTGTGCTGAAAGGCAATTCAGAAATACTTTAATAAAATAAATTTAAAGACCACAAAGAGGCCTTACACTTATTGAGAAATATATTTTGAAGGACTGCTGCCACAGAGTGAAAGAAACATATTTGTCCTTTCAGGGGAAAGGATTGCCTTTTGTTATTTTTGTTGTTATGTTTTTCTTCCTTCTTTTTACACATTTTTGCCAATGAGTGCTTTTCTGTATCTACCGTATGTCACATTACAGGGTGCAAAACAAAAATAAATAACCATATTTTGAACTGTTTGACAGTATCGTTGATAGCTTTAGCAACAGAAGTCAGGTTAGTGTCAAAAAAGAAACTTTCTAACATCTCTCCCTCAGAGAAGAAAGACAAAAGGTTTCCAAGAAGGTAAATATGCAAGCCTGCCCAGTGGCATAGCAGGGGGAGCTAGGGGGGCAGCCGGCCACTTTTTGGGCTATGTATGTTCTTGGACTACAATTCCCAGAAGCCCTAGTGGGAGCGGGCACCAGCATCCACCAGGGGGTGGTAAATTTGGCTTCAGCCCCAGGCGGCTGAAATTCACGTGACATTACTGAGTCTGCCTTCTGTTTATTTTATTTTTTAAAAAATTCTAGACTCTTTCCAGTGTATCTAGTTCACACAGAGAGCTACATGCAGGCAAAGGGTACTTCTACCCAGATGGCAATTTATTATTATTATTATTATTATTATTATTATTATTATTATTATTATTATTATTATTATTATTATTATTATTATTATTATTATTATTATTATTATTATTAGTTCAAATTTATATTGCCGCCCACTCGCCCTGGCGACTCAGGGCGGCTTACAGACAATACATTACATTACAATACAATGCAATATGTTGGGGTGGGCACAGGGCGGCAAGGTCCTCAACCTGCCCTGGCTTCTCCTTCCCCTGGCAGTTGGTGTAGGCACAGGGGGAGGGGCGGCAAGGTCCTCATCCTGCCCTGGCTGCTTCTTCCCCTGGCAGTTGATATAGGCACAGGAGGAGGGGCGGCAAGGTCCTCAACCTGCCCTGGCTTCCTCTTCCCCTGGCAGTTGGTATAGGCACAGGGGGAGGGGCGGCAAGGTCCTCATCCTGCCCTGGCTTCTTCTTCCCCTGGCAGTTGGTATAGGCAATATATTCATTTACTAAACTTATATCCCGCCCCTCTAGGAAAAACTTTCCTACTCAGGGCAGCTAATAGCATAAAACTCAACAGATACAAACAAACACAAATATTAAAATTTTCATATAAAAACATCAAGACACCCTAAAAAGAAATCCTGTTTGTGGCACAGAGAAACAGAATAAAATGCCTTACAATCAGCCGTAAGATATTTCCAAAGGCCTCTTTAAAAGAGATGTTTTCAATTGCTTTTTAAACATTTGGAGAGATGGCACCAGGCGCAGCTCAACAGGAAAATAATTCCACAACATTGGTGCCGCCACCGAGAGTTTCGTGACATGTTTTGTTAAAATTATATTAACTGAGGCGTTCATAAACTGAGATACTACTGAATACAATGGTATCTCGGTTTATGAATGCCCCAGTTAATGTAATTTTTGATCTAGAAATGAAAATCCATTGAAAATAATGTCTCGGTTTATGAAAAACATTTTGGAACAGATTAATTGGTTTTCAATGCATTCCTATGGGAAACTGCAAAATACATTCCTATGGCAAACCGGTTTATGAATTTTTGACAATTCGAAATATCCCGGAGAACGCATTAAATTCATAAACTGATATATCACTGCACATCTTTACATGCTGTCAAGTTGTTCTAATCTTATGATGACCCTGTGAATTAATAAACTAAAAAAGGTAACTAGCCATTTCCATGTAGAATTTACTCTAAGCACAGCATGACATTGATCATGCAGAGCGTTATATTAGTATTACACTGGTCAACACAATTTTTTGGCATGAGGTACTCTAACTATTCTAAGGTAATTTTGAGGTGCAGATTCCGAATCTGGCATCCGTTTTTTTCTAGCACATCAGGTTTTTGAGATCTCAAATATTGCAGTATACCTACAAACAGCAAATTTATCATCATATTCGTTGAGCTAAACAGACATACAGACCTAATAAAATAACATCCAATATGCAATACTTTATTGAACAAGCATATATAATTATGAACTGAAGCACAAAGTTGAGAGTGAAAGCATATTAACATGTAAGAATTGAAATGTTAAGATATGAAAATATGTACAAAACGGTAAATTGACAATATTGACCTTACATCGCCCTGAACGACCTTTTCTTGGATGCTCTACGACGTTCGATGTGTGTAATGTCTCTCATCAAGGACCAACAGTAATCTGCCATCATGTTGGTGTTCCATCGGCCTTGGTAAAATTCTTCCATTACTTTAATGTCTTGATGAAAACGTTCACCGTGCTCTTCGCTCACGTCTCCCAAGTTCTCTGGAAAGTTGGCCAAGTGACTATGTAAATAGTGAATCTTGATGCTCATTCTACATCCAAGTGCTTGGAAACTCAAGAACAGCTCCTCCACAATCTCTCAATAGTTGTTTGCTTTCTTGTTGCCAATGAAATTCCGAATAACATCAGTGAATGCATTTCAAGCTCTAGCCTCTGCCACCGTCATTGTTGGAAGAAAGTGTGGATCCCTGATGAGAGTTCTAATTTGAGGGCCATCAAATATTTCTGCCTTTTTATTCCATGCTGAGACCTGGAAATGTTGTACATATATAGCTGAAGCAGTTTCCAGTGTGATTCAGGGCTTTGACGAATTGCTTCATTAACCCAAGTTTTATGTGCAGTGGAGGTAATACAATTTTATTCCTATCAACCAGAGGCTCCTTCGTAATGTTCTTGTCACCAAGCGTCAAACTGATTCTTGGTAGCCAGGTCTTTTCCACCCAGTGTTTTACTGTAGCCCTACTGTCCCAATAGCAAAGGAAGCAAGGGTATTTGGTGTAACCTCCTTGCTGGCCCAGCAAAACATTTACCATTTTCAAATCAACACAGATCAACTTACCATACCAAGCCTCCAGAATTCTCCTACTTTCCCCCCATTCCTTCCTTCACAACAATGATCATACCCCATTCATTAATATTTTTGCTTTTCACACCCTACATTTCTAATTCACCTCCCCCACTCATTTTCTCCTCTTTATTGTTCCAAACTCCTCTCTTCCTTTTTCTTAGAAACTGTCATCGCTACCTCTGATCTCCAGTTTCTGAGCCATTTCCACGACCATCATCAAACCAGTCCACACTCCATTTCCAAATTTCCAGTCATTATCTGTTTCTACTTCTTCTTTACTTCCTTTTTTTTACCACTTTGGGTGTTGAGGGAGATATAAGGTTCTTGTTCTGGCACTTCTAGTGGCCTCCACCAGTGTTATTTGGTGTTCTTGTAATATTTCTTTGATGTTATTGTCTGTTTGTACTTCATTTGGATTTCTGTAGAGATTGATTATCCATTGCCAACTTGCTGGGCCTGTCACACTTCACCAGAGTTCCTTTGGCCAGATCTTTTCAGGGTGACTCAGGATGGCCTTCATGGCTGCCATAGCAGTTCTGTGGCACAAAGCCACACCATACTTCACCCAATCCTAGCAACTTGTTTTCACAACTTTCTCCAAACCCATCCCACACCTACCTCCAAAACACCTCCAGTTACTGTCGCTGCCATTGTTGTCCACTCCATCTCCACCTCCACAACCAGTGCCATATGCCACTGAATGCTTTTGTGTATTATCATCTCCTCCATGATTCCAGGGCCTCCACTGGATTATCGCAACTCTCACCCTCATATCATCTATTTCAACACTCACTTCCATCTTAGCTTTACTATTCCAGGAAATCAGCCAGGTCTCCCAGATTGAATGAGGGAAAGGAGGGCACCAGGGGGAGGCCACGTGGTGGCTGCACCTAGTCAGAGACATCCAGAGTGCTCACTCTAGTCCTGGGTTCCAGCATGCACACCAGGCTGTTTGCATTGGCAGCTTTGGACATTCAAGAATGTATAAAAGTGTGAGTGAGGGAACAATAAAACAAAGGCATTCTTAAAAGAGGGGTTCACTATACCCTCTGAGCCAAAATTAAATAGGAAAATGTCCATAAAAACTACTAATAACCTACTAAAATCCCAGACTGATAAAACAATGTACTCATATGCCGATATCTAAAAAATTGATGATGATAACTTCCACTTACATACTGTCTCGAAGTGCTAAGCACTCTCTGAGCCATGAAAATGTAATTATGCAAACTACAATTTGTTCCTTACAAGCTAGGTACTCATTTTATCAATCTTGGAAGGATGGAAGGCTGAATCAACTTCTCCAAGATGTATTTCTGCTGTACTGTTTTGTTTGGGGTTTCCCCCCAGAAAGTAATCTCCCCCCCCCCCCCGAACTGAAGGTCTTGAGTCTCAGCCACAGATCTAATACAGTAATGATTTTTTTGGCCAAATGCCATCTTAAAAAATGCAGAATGCACAACCAAAGTAACAGTAATTACTTGATGTCTATACCATTATAGAGTGTGCAGTTCAGTTTGTTTAATTTTATTTATTATTATTTTATTTATTCTAATTTATTATCCCACCCCAATCAGGTAAACCCGACTCTAGGCGGCTTACAACATAAATTAAAAAGAAGCATAGATTAAACAATAAATTCCCAAGTAAGTGTAAATCTGACTAGACAGTCACATCATACTTTAACAGTTTAAAAATTGAGACTGTAATTAATAAAATACTAAAAGGAATTTAAAACTTTAAAAATTTACAAAAATTAGAACAACGAGAAGCAAGACGCAGGAAGGGTGGTTGTCCCATTAGATCAGCCACCCAACATGGGACCCAACATTCCTGGATCCCACACTTGCCCTGCCACCCAGGTTTTTAGGCCCTTCCGAAAGGGCAGGAGCTCTGTCTGTAGGCGTAACTCAATTGGTAGGAGGTTCCAAAGGGGCTGGGGTGGACACAGAGAAGGCCCTCCTCCTGGTGCTAGAGAGGTGCGCCTCTCTAGCCGATGGAATGATAAGAGAGCCTCTCCGATCCGCCCTGGTGGGACGGACCATTGTTCTTGGGGTGACGCGGTCTCTTAAGTATCCTGGCCCACTACCATATAGGGCTTTAACTTGTGTGGATCACACAGTTACAAAATGGAGCCATTTTTGGTGATCTCATTCCATAGTGCCTTTTGCCTGTCCTAGATTGAGAAAGATTAGCCAGCAAAACAGGCTGTCATTGTCCAGGGTACGCCCCATTGTGATGCAAAAACACCACAAACTTCAAGGAGGCTCTTTCTGTGTACCCCAACAAACATAATGTTCATACCTTTAAATAGGATAATAGCCGTTAGAACACCTGGTTCAGGCCTTGTCATAGCTGAGAAAAGAAAGTGTGGCTTATATTCTTTTTTTGAAAACCCTGGTGCCTTGCCTTTGTACATTTAAGTCTTGACCTTGTGAGCTTGTGGATGCAGTCCTTTTTATGAGTGAAAACTGTAGTTTATTTAAGGGAACTTGACATTGTCCTTGCTTTCCTATTAGTATATCTTCCAAATGTATTGGGAATTCTGTGTACTCAGTTCAAAGCCCAGGAAGCTTTTAGCAAGATTGCTTTGTAGGAACACAATGGTGGTAGTGCAGTGCTGTCTAACTCAGACATTTGCCATATTCCAGATTGGAGCAGATAACTGTTTTTCTGAAGAGCAAAGAGAAAGATGACAGCTTACATCATCCATCTCTTGAACTGGACAAAATGAGCTGGCCTCAGCATGTTGAGGGAATAGAGCCTGCTTACTATCTTCTGTTCCCCCGGCCTGTCAGCCTCAATATCGTTCCATGCATTTCTAAATAATTAGTGTAAAGCTGTTCCATGTTTGACACGTGGCTCAAAACACTTTAACTGTATATGACCAGAAGTAAAGGGGTGGGAGAGATCTGCTTTTGCGTAATGTACACAGCAGCTGAAAGTTGAATATTTATTGATTCATTTAAACTATTCATAGACTGCCTCTTAACCTCAATTTTTAAAGTCACCTCCGTTATAAAAAATAATATTACAAAAAGCAATAAAATGGAGACCACAGTATAAGCAACTGTATTAACAGAAACTGAAATAGATCCTCAGGGACAGGACTAGAACTTGGGAAGAATATTGCTTCTTTATCACCACCTGTTTGGATTCTAATTGTCTGAAGTTTGTTCCTGAAGCAAAATGTTGCTCCTTTAATCCAGACTGTGTGTCTTTTCTGGACAGGGATACCTGTCCAGGCTTGTAAATCTGAGTTGTGATAGTTGATCACAAGCCAAACATGTATGTATATGTCTTAGTATAGGATTTAACATTTATCTCTCCTGAAGCCTGGTTGTGATCCTTCTGAATATGGAATCTCAGCCTTGCCAAGTTTTATGTTGTTTTAAAGTTGTTAAGCAGCCCATCCTTGCCTCCATCCAAGTCATTTATAAATCCAAGGTCATAACCTGCCTTTTAGTTCCTTTACCACATAAGAAAACAAGAAATTCCAGGCAAGCTTCCAAAATCAGTGTTCAGAGAAATGAAGCAATTGAAGAAGCAATGTAGTTTCAAAGCTTCACCATGACCACACACAGATACTAAATTCGTTAGTCCAACCCCACTTGGTATTTTTTCCCTGAAGTAAAATCAGAGAACACCAAGAGAGTAAGAGATCACTGAAGAGGTTTTATTGCTCCTTTTAAAGGGATTAAATGCAGCTTGTGTGCTCAGAAATAATGCTCAGGTTTTGTATTTGAGTAAATAAGCTGAGTTGACTTGGGAACAAAAGACTACAGAGACAGGCAAATGGAAGAGAGACCAACTGCTTGCCTATTAAGGCAAGCATTAGGATAAAGAGTTGCCTTAGTTCTGATGTATCCAGTACTGGGGAAAGATTGCTGCAGAAGATGACCTTAGGCAGAGGGCCAAAGTGAACTCTGTACTGGGGGAGGGAGGAAGCACTCCCATTGGGCTGCCAGGCAGAGGGGCGGGCCAAACTGTGCTGGGGGGATGGCTTCCATGCCCACACGTATGCCACAGGTTCACCACCACTGGCCTATTGAATTTGATTAATGCAGATGGCGGAGAATTTGGTTTCAGTTCAATTATCAAATCTGTCCAGAGTTTAAAAAATATTTTTTATCCTCTCGGTGGCAAAGAGCATAAAGTTGGAAAAAATCAGAATGTGAATGAAGACAAATACCTATGGAGAAATCTATTATAGCTTGATATTTAGTGCTTAGGCCAGACATCAACGGCAAGTCCCACTGTGCTCATGGGATTCTAGGAATGATGAATTGTACTTCAGAACATGTGAAGACTGTGGACAAACTTTTTGCTCTCTACCCAAGAGGTTGAAAAGAATAAAAGTAACTCTATGCCTCCTACATTGAGAAACAGTTTAGTAGGATCAGAATGATCTAACCATTTACTGTTAACAATATGATAAATCCTATTAGGAAATAAAGAGAGTGGGACAAAGGATTGATTTCCATCTTTTTTTCCCCAAAACATAATTCTTATTTTCCACCCAAGGTTATTATGATAGTAGCCTTAGCTATGATTTACAGCCCTTGCCACTTGCACTAGATAAATTTTCCTTAATTAAGTTTGGACATCTATCACATCAGCATAGCATTTACTGAATAAAATAAATTTTGCATTAATAGGTAGCCCCAAGAGATATTGATTGGCAGTCATATTGAACAATTCCCATTTTTTTACCTCAGCCTCATGAAGGCCTGAAGGATGAGTCCATATCTTAGTGATGGAGCACCTGCTTTATATGTAGAAGAAGGTCAGAAAGTTAATCTCCAGTGATGGGTAAAGAACATAGTGTATTCCAAATATTTAGGACCACATTTTTCAGAATCTTTTATTCTTGGCCACGTTGGCTTAAGACCTTTTCAAGCCAGGGGCTGGGTCACACTCTCTTAGTCAGCCATTTTACCCTGCCTGCACAGTGGGAGTGGCCATTTTGTCCCAACAGCTCCAAAGTGGTGGCCATTTTGTTTCTCGAATGCCCTTAGAGGGTGGGGGACAGCATGAAATGGTGCCATGGGCTGGATTCAGCCCACGGGCCTTAGGTTGGGAACCCCTGGCTTAGACTGATCAGAGTTGTAATCTAAAAGTACTTGAAGGGATGCTAGGCTGCCTCCCCCAATCTCCTCTATTTCCGAATGGAGGACAGTATTCTGGTCTCCATCATTTCCCGAAGAGAAGGACTCTTGCACAAAGAAAGTCACAAGTTCCAGGCCAAAGCCTTGAAAGACTGCTTCATAAAGCTACAAAGAGATTATGTCAATCATTATAGATCAGTGGTTCTCGAACTTAGGGCTGTAGATATTGTTGTACTATAATTTCTAGAAACCATGACCTTTAGCTGCACTGGCTAGAGTCTTTTGGGAATTACAGTCTAAGAACATTTTGGGCTCCATGATTAGACATCATTATTTATTTGTTTACAATGTCTCTTTCTGCCCAGGAAAACTCCTAAAGTGGTTTACAAAGGAGATTGTTGCAGATGCTAAACAGACCATTGGCCAGTATAAGACAGCGTCATGCGAGTTGATGCAAAAGAAATGCCTGTTTTCTGCTTCTTTATAGCATTTAGTAGAGAGGTCACAGCAGAGTTTATTACCAGAGGCTGGAGGAAAGAAAACATTTGGACATAAACTGACTTCTTCTTTTTAATCCCACTAAATTTGGGGCAAACAGAGCTCCTCAGATCACAAATATCTTTTCCGGCCAGATTCAACTGAGTGTTATGTGCTCTTTTTCACATTATCTTTTACAGCTCCTAAAGTTCCCATTTGTCCTCATGAAAAGACCTGGTGGCCAGGCCCAGTTATAATTATTGCAGCATGCTGTGCGACACCAGTGCTCCTCTTTCTAGTTTTCATCATTTGCTACAAAGCCATAAAAAGGTAAGACTGTGCGCATACATTTCAGAGCTGCAAGATGAGCTTTCTTGTGGAAATGCTACAGTTGATATATTAAGCCCGTGATGGCGAACCTTGGAACTCAAGATGTTCTTGGACTTCAATTCCCAGAAGCCCAAGCCCCCGTGAATCCACACAAATGGTTTTACTGCGATTCATCCAGCCTGCACCGCGCCAACCTTGTCACTCCTGGAAGTGAAAGTAAAACATACACCTTATCTATCCTCTTTGTAGTATGTGGATAAATCCCAAGGGAGTTGGATTTTGCTTCTTTGATAAATAATCACAAATATCAACTTTAAATAGCTAAAAGGTCTTGGAAGTGTTATAAAAGGTAAAAGAACAAAAATTAAACAAAAATAAAGAGAAACGGGACAGTTTCAATTATCTGCAGGTCCAAAAATATTCAGTAGAAAAAAATCCCTGAAATACATTACCTATATCAGTGGTGGTGAATCTTTTAGGGACCCAGTGCCCAAATTGCAACCCAAAACCCACTTACTTAACACAAAGTGTTAAGTGTTAATGGCAACAGGAAGGGAGGAAATGATCCCATCGGGCTGCTGGGCAGAGGGGCAGGGTGAACTGTGCTGGGGGAAGGAGGAAGCACTCCCATTGGGCTGCTGGGCAGAGCGGCGGGACAAATTGTGTGCTGAGATGACCGCACAGATGCCCACAGAGAGGGTTCCAAGTGCCACCTCTGGCACGTGTGCCATAGTTTTGCCACCACTGACCTATACACTGTATGCATTTACAAGGCACATGACCATTGTTGGCCACTAGAGGCCACTATCTACAATGTAATATTGGGTAGGAACAGATTGTTTCCAGGGAAATCATTTTCTGAGCAGTTTAAGGTACAGTAATACCTCGGATAATGTTTACCTCGGATAACGCTAAAATCACATAACGTTAAGTAATCTGGGGAGGAGAATTGTATCAAATAACGTTAAGGTCCTATGGATGGATTGGATAACAACCGCTAAAGCCTATGCGGTTACAATGTATCTCTATGGAGCTTTAACGTTATCTGATCCATCCCATAGGATTTTAACATGGATCGGATAACACTAAAAATCGGATAACACCAAGACTTGTGGAACCAAGTCTTAGCGTTATCCGAGGTATTACTGTATGTGCAATAGATCTTGGAATATTCCTCCTCCAGATATGAGAATAAATTTGTATAGTACATTTATTTAAAAAAACTTATCAAGTAAAAGAAGGTGTTACTGAAGTTGAACTAAATTGGTTTAATGTTTATGAAAAAAGTCTATGGAAATTCAAGATCAAAAGTAGCAACCATGATTTCTAAAAATATATAATTTTAAAGTCAGTGAAATGAAGAAAGATAGTAAGTGATGATATATAATGCTACAAGGAGTGATGGGAGGAGAGAAGTATACTTAGCATTTATTCTGCAAATGTAAATCAAATCAGAAGTGTTTATGGAATTAGAGGAGAAAGGGAAGGGTTTGTATAAATCAAGCTCTACTAAAGCAGAGAAAAGCAATAGTACAGTATTATGATTTTGAATGCTAAAACTGATTTGAAGGATATTTGTAGAGTGATAGATTAAAAGGTGTACATGTTCTTCTCTGTTCATGAGAGTTAATCCAGAATAGAGTTTATATTTGTATCTGATAACCTGATCTCAAAAGTAATTAAAACAGGTAAGATTAATACAAGTAATATATCATGTTTTATTAAATATAGATATTAAAATCATATCTCAGTCCAACAAACTATTTTGGTTGAATATTCAAATGCAAGAACTGCATTTATATGTGGTAAATGTTATCATCATAAAATATAAGAAAATATAGTAAAATATATTTTTAAAACCCTTCTAAAATATGCTAATGATTTGGAATAGTTATAGAAAATTATTTATCCCACCAGTTTCCCCATTACTGTATATCTGCTGACAGAATTGGAAAAGTTCTAGAATAAAAGACTGTTTATAAAAATAAAGCTCAAATAAAATTGATCTTTTCTCTTTAAGATGAGGTATCTTGGTACAGTATAATATTATTCAGTTAGAATAGTGGACAAAGAATTGTATAAAATAAATGATAGAAACTCACAAAAGATGAAACTCACTTACAGAATGAAAGTGAAAGGTCGAGTTCTGTCTCAAATCATTATGAGAACTCAGTTTGGGAGAAGAAATAAGTTTTAGTGCTTGAAAAAATTTATAGAACACTAAAATATTGAAATCTGTGTAAGAGCTAAAAGGGTTTTTTAAATAAATTATTTTGTGGTTCTTAACTCCAAAGAGAATTAACCAAATAGGTAGTAATAACTCTAAGATATGCTAGAGAGAGTGCCAGAAAATAGATACTTATTTTTCATATGTAGCAAAAATACAGGAATATTGAAATTTTGGCAATTGCACCAATTGAGTGGGATATAAATAAAAATAAATAAATTGATTGTTAAGGAAATAAATGAAAAAGTAATTTATATTTAGTTGTATTTCCTAAAACTTTTCATCAGTACAGTATTTGAAAAAGAAGTAGATAACTGGACAACTAAAGAACGAGTTTACATTACAACTGTTGTTAGGAATAGGAAAACAGGTTACTGTATAATATTTTGTTAAGAGAATGTTATAGGGAGGTATGTGATGTTGCAAGTGATGATATATTTACATGTAATATAAGTATTAAGAGGGGTAATGGGTAGAGATGGCTCATGGTTACTTAGTGGTTAAACACTGACCTTGACAATCTGAAGGTCACCAGGTCAGCAGGTCAAGATCCAAGTGCTGTGTAATCGAGTGAACTTCCATCTTTGTCCTAGCTCCTTCCAACCTAGCAGTTCGAAAGCAAGAAATTGCAAGTAGATAAATAAGTACTGTTTTGGCGGAGAAGATAACAGCATTCTGTACATCCCAGCATCTAGCCATGCTTGCCACATGACAATGGAAATG
Organism: Furcifer pardalis; assembly: GCA_030440675.1. NCBI lineage: Eukaryota > Metazoa > Chordata > Lepidosauria > Squamata > Chamaeleonidae > Furcifer > Furcifer pardalis. The sequence goes on from CP126894.1 coordinate 23,909,312, forward strand.
TCTGTAGATTCTGTAAACCCCCAAGAGTAGGACACAACTGGCTTTCAAACAAGGGAGACCCTTACTATTTGGGGTTGAGAGATACATAAAATCAAGGCCCAAATATTTTGTGTCTGCAGGTGGAAGGGAAATGGGGCTGCACCAGGGTCAATGATATCAGCAGTTGATCCTTAATTCTAAAGTTCAGAGAACTGTTTACTTCTCTGCCAGGACATACCTCTGTGCAAACACATGAACACAGTTGATCCTGTGTGGTTCCAGTGGTAGGGAGCACTGTGCATGTAGATTTTTTTCACTAGTTGTTTAAATGTTTATTAGATGTTTAATTTTCTCCATTTGTATTTTTTATTAGCTTTTTAAAATAACAAAATTTAAATAAACATTTTAAAAAGTAAAAGGAATCAAAGCAGCTCACAGTATGGTTGTTGTGTGAGCAGTGTGATCTAAGCAATATTGTGGCCATTGGAAGGAATTATTGTTCCTGTCTATATATCATATACAGTACTGTATTTAAATTCATCATATTATAAACACTGCTATATCAGGCGGTAGGGACTGCGGTGGCTTAGTGGTCAAGATGTTGAACTTAACAACTGGAAGGACAGCAGTTCGAGACCTGAGAACTCCACGACAAAGTGAGGTCCCATCTCTGTCCCATCTCCTGCCAACCTAGCCGTTTGAAAGCAAGAAATTGCAAGTAAATAAATAGGGACCACTTCGGTGGGAAGGTAAACAACATTCTCTACACTCCAGTGTCTAGAGTGCCCACGGAGACATCTGCAGACATAGATACCCTGTTTCTCCGAAAATAGGACCTCCTCATATAGTAAGGCACCCCTCCCATTTTCCCCCACCTTGGAAATATAAGCCCTCCTCCCCCCCCCCAAAAAAAAAAATAAGGCACTCACCTAAATCTTTCCCTAGCAATCCGCTGTATCAGCAATAAATGTGTACTTTATTCTTCGTCACGGAAAAATGAGACATCCCCTGAAAATAAGACCTTGTGCATATTTTGGTGATTTTAAAAATATAAGACATTGTCTTATATTCGGGGAAACACAGTAGCACTGGCTCCTTGGCTGAAAGCAGATGAGCACTGTGCCCTAGAGTTGGATACGACTGGTTTTTGAGCAAGGGCATCCTTTACCCATATCAGCCAGTATGGGAAACTCAGTTAGAGCTGCAAGTGATCTTGTCTCTTAAAATGTTTTCAATTTTTTAAAAAAGTATAAATATTTAGGTCAGAATGAAATGAAAAGTTTTACAATGAAAGCAAACAAGTCTAGAAATGGCTAAGAATTGTGGTTAAAATAACATGTGGGGCAAGAGGATAGGGACTTTTTCATGCATTTATTCCTCCCTCTTTTCCTTAATTTTGTTGTCGCCATGAAATTTGATTGTGATAAGATGCTTATGTAAAAGCGAAAAGAATACAAACTTATCTCTCGTTACGTAAAAATCAAGAGAGAGTAGCTGTCTCCAGAGATATAAAGAGGATAACAAGAACTCCACTTCTTAAATCTTTCTGCATTTATTCTTGCAAGTGATTAGCAGAACAGATGGGAGATGTTCCAAATTAATTTTGTGTTTGTATCGGAAAGGGACCATTAAGAACTGGCAATAGTAGAATAACACTAGCAAAGATTACTTTCTCAGCAGCCCATTTTATCTAGGGAGGTGACTTCTTCACCCTTCTAGATCTGTGGTGAAATGAATAACTATGCTTCTGGTAGCAGATAAAAGGATGTGCTGATAAAGAACTCTGTTGCTAAGTCAGCAGGAGAAATGTGGGCATTAATAGTCCCAATCGGAGACTTCTTGCACATTCATGTCTTTTTTTTCTTTTTTGGCTAGGCTACAGAACTTGGAGATGTTGCTTATTTGGGTTAAAACAGAGCTTGAAAAGTTGCTGTTTTTAGACCACAGCTCCCAGAATTCCAGAGAGGAGTTGTAGTCCAAAAGATGGAAATATTTCTAAGCTCCGTACTTGAGCATTTGGGGAGCATAGCAATCTATTGCCATCTAAGCAACAAAACATGGTACTCTTGTAGTAAAATGATTTACCAATAAAATCCTTGTCTCATCTGAAGGTTCTTCATATCAAGTCAAAGTACTGGCCCATCCAAACCAATGAAATATAAGGAGCTGTGGGTGGCAATACAAATGTGTTAAATAAATAAATAAATAAATAAAGTTGATTATAGGTCCATCTAACATGATATTGCCAACTCTTACAGTGGCTCTCAAGAGTTTCAGACTGAAACTTAGGGGATTTCCAAGGTGTACCCGGAAGTGGCCAGGAATTGACCATGGGACCTTATGGATGCTGTGTATTTTCTCTCTGCACCCAAACTACTTTCTTCTTGTTTGCTGTATCCAAATCTAAATACTGCCCCGAGAATATAATGCAGTAGCCTTTCATCTGCCTTCTGCATCGTAGCATGACCTCTGTACCACTGATCCAGTTCTGTGAGTCACTATCTGGTCCTGAGCCCTTTTGGCACACAAAGTCCTCCTTAGCCCCAGGCCAGTATTGCTGCTGCCCTCCATCAATATCGATTCAAGTGGGCTTTAATCTACTTTGGGACCATCACCCTTCTCTGTGGACTTGGGCACCCAAAGCTGTTAATCCTCGGGTTTGTCAGGTTAGTTAATTGCTGCCTGACACTCAGCGTTGAGTTGTTGGTAGTATGGTCTACTCTATTACCATAGCAGGATAACCTGGGCAGACAGAGCAAACTACTTTGCCAGGACAAAAAGCATGTCTGAATTTTTTTTTATATAAAAATTACACACCATGTAATTCTGATTTAAAATGGCCCTTTCCAGGGCTTTCTCATTATTTCACATGTAGGAATGGTTTCCTATTCTTTTTTCTTGAGGTACTCTGTGACTGTGTAGCTTGCCCAAGTGTATAGACTTTCCTTTCTCCAGGCAGGCCTAGTGGAGATTCAAACTCCCAGCTTCTGCCTGCAGAGCCAAATAGATAATTTTGTGAGCTATTCAACCATCAAAGAGCTGCATGACTTCAATGCTAAAAATGAAGACACTTAAATTGTTAAATGATTTTCTTTATCTTGGTTTAATCATCAGTCAAATGGAGAATACAGCCAAGGGAACAGAAACTTGAAAGGGCAGCTATGAAGGAACTAGGAAAAAATCCTTAAATGCAAGGATGTGTCACTGAAGACCAATGTGAAGGTTGTTTATAGCATGGCATTTCAGGTTACTGTGTGAAGCTATAAAGTGGGACAGTGAAGAACGTTGGCAGGAAAACAATTGTTGAAGAGCTTAGCAGATACCATGGTCTGTCAGAAAGACAAGTGGATTCTAGATCAAATCAACCTTGAAGTTTTCCTAGAAACAGAAATGACTAAACTCAGACACAATGGCACAGTGTTTAAACTGCTGTACTGCAGTCAAAACATTGTGAGTTCAATCCTGATGTGGATCCAGATTGACCCAGCCTTCCATTCTTCCAAGGTCGGTAAAATGAGGAACCATCATGTTGGAAGGCAGGGCTATAGCCAGGATTCTAGATGTGGGTGGGCAAATATTTTTTCAGGATGGGCAACAATGTCATATATATATATATGTCATATATATATAATCAGCTGGGAGTTTGAGGGTGGGCAAACTGCTAACTCAGGGTGGGCAACGCCCACCCTGGTCACCCCCTGGCTACGGCCCTGATTGGAGACAAAAGTGCTAATTATCTGGTGAAGTGCCGAGTGAGTGTAGTAAGCGCTATGGTGCAGTGTACGAGTGTAATTGCTATTATGAGAACTACATGACTCATTGGAAAAGATAATAATGCTGGGAAAAGTTGAAGCCAACAAGAGCAGAGGGAGTTCGAATAAGAAATGGACTGATTCCCAAAAGAAAGTCCAAGTCGTTTGCAGGAGCTCAGCAGGGCTATTGATTATAGGAATTTGTGGAGGTCACTGATTCCTAGGGTTACCATAACTCAGAAGTGACATGGTGACATGTAAAATCAGCAGCAAGCAAACTACAGTCCTTTTATAGAAAGACCACTCCAGCTGTTTGGGTGATTAAAATGCACTTCACAGGAGACAGATGCAACAGCCTAAAATATACAGTAATGTTTCTTTTCCAAAGACTTAAAAATATAATTTTCTTTTCCAAAGTTTCTTTTAAACTGAACATGCTTTATAAAGTTGCCTTTCCAATACTCTTCCAGTTCTGTGACCAGAATGCTGCTCAGAATTTACATCTGCATAAGTTGAATTGTATAACTGCATCAAATTTCTGCTAACTGATGAGATGTTGGTTACATTACTGTTGTGCAATCAGATATGCACATCATAACATGACTCGCACCTTATTAGTTTGTTCTAATGCATTTTTCTAATTAATTATACATAAATTACCAAATTGAGCTGTTATAAGTGCAAAGACATAAAGTCCAAGAATGAATTATCACTAATTAATTCTTGGCCAGTTGTATCCCTCATTGCAATCATTTCAGCTGATTTATTTATGACATGGAATACAGCTAGCAACTCATTAACTAGCAGTAATGCACTGCTGCAATTTCTTCTATTATACATGCTGGTATAACTAACCAACAGTATTCTGGACTATAAGGTTTGAAACAAAAACTAACATGATTAGCCCATTGTTCTAATCTGCCAAGGAAGTGCCAGCAAGGTATGTTGGTGGAAATTCTTCCTGACATATTATGATGAATTGGATTACAGCTGTCTGCTTAATATGAGTAATCTGTGGTTCAATTTGAGGACACTTCTCACCTTGTCACTTTGAATATCCTTGGTGTTCATTCATTCATTCATTCATTCTAAATCCTTTAGCCTGTTCCCAGTTATGCATACCATATTTATTATGCAAGTATGCTCAGAAGTCCTACTGAGTATGATGTCAGTTTACAAAATCATGTAGCTAGTGGCATTCTGAGAGTTGTAGTATGAAAAAGTAACTGACTCCTATCTAAGTAGCATAGGACTACAGCAAGGGTTCTCAACGTTTCAGTGTCATGAGCCAAATCACGCCCACTCAGATAGCTGGGCGGGGGGAGTTGTGTTTGCACATAGTGTATCCCTTCCGCTTCTGGGGGTCATTGCCATGGGCCAGACGGTGTTGGGGGCTGCCCATGGGCCATAGGTTGCGAATCCCTGGACTACAGCTACAAAGAGTCTGAACACTTGAAATTCATGTGCAAACCTATGTCTAGGCATCATGGGATGTTCAAAGACCAGAAGTTAAATCATGTAGAGTTTTGCCTGGCTCAAATGACTCCTGCATTAAATCTCCAGGTCCTTAATGGGACAACCCTAGGGGACTCCCCAGCAGAGTTCACATATTGCGCCAGAGCCGGAAAGAGTACCATTGATTATATGATAGTGTCTAATAATTTGCTCAAGTAGATAAATTGGCTTGAGGTTATCCTGTGCATGGACAGTGATCATTTCCCACTCTGTCTACTTCTGAGATCATTCAGCTACTTTCTGTTCTTAAGAGAGAGGCACACTCTCTAACTAATTCAGAAGGCACAGGGCTGTGGTGTGAAATGGTCTCAAGTCCTGAATGACAAGATGATGACACTTCTGGACTCTGAGCAGTACCGTCAAAGGGCCACTGCCATTACCTCAGAGGCAGTCTCAAAAGGGCTTTTAGCTCATTACGATGAACTTGTTACAGACCTGAACAAACATCTCACCTTCAAATCTGGTGGAAGATCACAGCAAAATAACTCCTGGCCTAAGCCCTGGTTTGACAATGAATGCATTCTGGCCAAACAAAGATTGAGCGCCCAATTTAAAGCTTACAAGGAAGGTCCCAATCCTCCCTTGTCACAACATCTATTGGAAGCAAAGAAGAGTTATAAGCAGTTGATAGCCAAGGAAAAAACCGAGGATGCCAAGTTAACATGGAAGGCCATTCTGCAACATTTTGGCATATCACAGCAGGCCTTTTGACAGTAAGATCACCACATCTTGCATGTAGCATTCCACGTGAGATGTGAGAAAATCACTTTCAATCCTTATACAGTGCGACTGAAACCCCTGTTCCCACAGAGGTTAAGTGGGAGGAATTGCTGCCGCCGCCCCCCTGGCCAACAGTATTAGAGAAATAAACCAAGGATCTGATTGCCCAACTTAAGCCTGGTAAGGCAGCAGGTATTGACTATATCCCCCCAGAGTTAATTAAAAATAACACTGGTTGGTGGGCACCTGTTCTAGCTTCCCTATTTACGATTACAGATAGGACAGGGTATGTACCTCAGAATTGGGGGATGGCAGTTATTGTCCCCACTTTTAAGAAAGGGCAAAGAAATGATTCATCCAACTACAGACCTATAAGTGTCCTTAGTGTGGTCAGCAAACTCTGGAAGCTAAAAGACTGGGTCGACCAGGAAACTATTTTGGCTGAGGAACAGGCAGGGTTCAGAACAGGAAGATCTGTCATGGACAATTGCCTAATTCTACAACACTTTCGTGAGAAGTATCCGATTTCACTCTATGCTGCCTTTATAGATTTAAGATTTACTTACGATTCTATTTCATGGACCAAACTGGGGGAGAAACTAAAAGCCACCTCCATTGATCACCACCTCTTGGCTTTGAACTCAGCTTTGAAAGTGTGCTGCTCCTCTTGGAGTCGTTGTCCTCCACGGTTTCCACCCAGAAAGGTGTGCGACAGGGATGTATATTGGTCCCACTTCTGTTCAATTTTTATATCAATGACTTGGTCAACCATTTGGCAGATCCAAACTTCCACCCTCCTAAATTAGCAGAGAGGCATATTAATTCATTGTTTTACACTGATGATATCTTCATTTTGGCTAGATCACCGGTAGGCCTCAGACAGGCACTCAGAGTACTGGTTACCTTTATTAAGCCATCAAATTGTTTGTGGCCAAATCACTCACCCAGTTTTCATATGGTGCGCAGCTAGGCCCTTTAGCCAGTTACCAGCAGGTGGAGAGAGTTCAGTCAAAGTTCATTAGAGCTACTCTTTCGACTCTCCCACTGCATTTCCAATGCCAGGATTGAGGCTGGAGATGGGTTAAGCGAAGGTAGAGGCTAGGTGCTGGATGTTGATAATTTCATATTGGCTTAAAATACATAATTCCCTGGGCACCTTGGCGTTTCTTACACTTCCAAGAGTCATTCTGTTCTTCCTGGGAATGTAATATATTTAATTGACTACACTTGGCTTGTCCCCACCTACCTTGCTTGCAGTGGAAGCACAACAAGCCAGGGAGTTGGTGAAACAGAGAATAATGGACACGGAATGACAAGAAGATATGGCAATATGGCCAAGTCTCCTGGTTTTTACTGTAACAATTCCACCAGGTACCAGGTTGTTCACCCAGCCTATTTGCAGCAATTAGACCTCCCAAATTATAGGCTGGAATTCACCCAGGCCCGCTGTGGGTGCATGCCTTCAGCTGTCCTTGAGGGCAGATATAATGGGACACCCTATCTGGAACAATTATGAATCGATTGAACATGTTCTTTTTTGCTCATTCTACAGGGATATCTGTGCAGAATTAATAATCCCTATGTTACATCAATGCACAAGAAAGTTGCCTTCCCAACAAGTTTCCTTCCTACTCCAGGACAGTAGTATTGCCATCACGCGCAAAGTGGCGGGTTTCTGTGTAAAGTCCCACAGGATACATCGGTTGCTGACTAGGAAGTCCAGTGTGCCCCTATAGTTCACTAAGATTGCTCCCGCACCGAGCAACTGATATATACTACCTTATTAGTTTTCCTCTTCACCCTTTCATTATTGGTTCAGTTATAATTCATTGAGTTTTAGTAAATTATAATCCTAGCAGAGAGCATATTATATCCTGGTAGCGAGGTCATTCCTCTTCTTTCTTTGTAAGTACAGTAATACCTCGGATAACGCTAAGACTTGGTTCCACAAGTCTTAGTGTTATCCGATTTTTAGTGTTATCCGATGCATGTTAAAATCCTATGGGATGGACCGGATAACGTTAAAGCTCCATAGAGATACATTGTAACCGCACAGGCTTTAGCGGTTGTTATCTGAGCCATCCCATAGGACCTTAACGTTATTTGATCCAATTCTCCTCCCCAGATTACTTAACATTATGCGATTTTAGAGTTATCCGAGGTAAACTTTATCCGAGGTATTACTGTATTAGCATTTTACCTGCATGACACTAGGTTTTAGCAATTATTAATGGATTCTAGTAATATTATTCTTTTACATAGGTGGCCTGCTGTTGTATGTCAATTCCCAGTAGATTTTTAGTAGCACAGTGTGCTTTCTTATTACCCTTGTCCATCCTAGTTTAGGATGTGATGTTTATGCTTTCTGTGTCCTTGTTATGCTGGTCATGGACTGTAAATAAAAGTATGTACATATGTGCAAACCTACATTTCCAGGCTCATGAAGAGTCTTGGAAACCTGGATTGGAGGCAGATTTTGCTAGCATGCAGTTTTTGTTAGCATTAACACTGCTAGACAGATTGAGAGGAAGCACAAAGTCTATGGCAGACCTTTGCTTTGTCAGTATTTTTGAAGATAGCAGCCAAAAGAAGCAAAGTTAATTGTGTAACCTTGAGTTGAGCATGCTTACACACTTGTCTCTTCCTTTATATAGCTTGGAAGAATTCTATGTGAATGCTCATTGGCCAAAATCCTCCTCTGTAAAGTTAGCAGACTGATGAGGCTATTAGCTACAGACATGTATCATTCCTTGGAAGTTTCCTGTTCCCTCCAGGTTCCTTTGAGATCCGTTTTGACCTAAAGAAAGTTAAGCGCACCTGAGGACTTGGGTTGGGGGCGGAATAGGAAACATTTAATGAGTGATAAAAGGCTGATGATGTTATCAGCTTGTATAGACAAAACTTTACATACAATATTTTGGGCCTTGATTGTATATATCTCTTAACCCTAAATGGTAACAGTCTCCCTTGCTTGAAAGCCAGTCGTATCTGACTCTAGGGGGTGGTGCTAATCTCAGTTTACAGCCCAAAAGCCAACACTGTCTGCATCAGCAGGCATGTGGCAGGCATGACTAGACACTGGAGCACATGGAATATTGTTACCTTTTCCGCCAAAGTGGTCCCTGTTTATCTACAGGTACTTGTAATTTTTTACTTTCTAACTGCTAGGTTGGCAGGATCTGGGACAGAGGACAGGAGCCCACTCCGCTGTGCAGTACTCAGGCCTCGAAGTGCTGAACTGCCAACCTTCCAGACGTCAAGCTCAGCATCTTAATTGCTAAGCCACCGTGGCCTGAACTACAATTCCTAAAGTTCTGGTGTTTGGTTGGAGGTAATGATAGATAAATGATACACAGTGTAATCACATTTGTAATGTGGATGTGCACTGTCTGAGAATGGGCTGTCTTCAATTGGTCTATTTATAATGGGTACGCACTCCAACTGAAAATTAATTCAGTATGAGAGTGATGATAGTAATTAACAGTACACACACTTGCTAGAGGTTTTGTTTAAGCAACTTTATGCTTCCTGTTCCTTCATTGGTTCCAAATCAGCCTTTTACCACCAAAACATAGAAAATGACACATGATATTCTCTGTGTATAGGACTGCCACCAAAGAAACCAGATAAATGTTTATAACCAGCAATCTTAACTTGAATAGGATGCTTCTGAAATGTTAGCTGTCACTAATGTTTCTGTTTCTCTGCCTTCTTGTCCCCTCCCTTCTTGTCTCATGTCTTTTAAAATTATGACTCATTGCTGGGACTCAACAAAGGAAACCTCTGAGAAAAGAAGAGAATGGAACAAGTCAAGCTGAGTATGCAATGACCTCTGCTCAAAACAACAAGACAGTTGAGGCTAACAATGCTGTGGTATAATTTCTAAGACCTCCCTTGAGTAGTGAATATTAAAAAGCACACGTGGCATATGCAAGGTGGGTGAAATACAGCAGGAAAAGGAGTTCTGTGCCGAGGACTTCATTTCAGAAATAGTGCACGCATCAGTTAATCCAAGAAGAGAAGCAAATGATCCCTCTTTGGCTTCCTGATTGTCACAAAGGGAGGAATAACGTTACCAGCTAGGGCTACTCTGAGGAAAAACCTAGTAAAGGCATATTCTCTACATGCCATATCAGTGGAAAGCAACATTGTAATGCATCCAGATTTATTGATTTCTTTCTTGCTTGCTTTGATTGATTGTGGGTTTTTAATGCTTTAGTATGGCTTCATTGATGAGGGTGATCTAGCCAAGACAGCAGCACACTGTACTTGGTCTGAAGAACTCAAGCCATTCTAGTATGGCTTTGCATTTTTGTTGGTTGGTTTTCATTTCCAGGGCACAACCATTTCTCTGCTTTCTGGCAATGACATTGTTAAAGCAAGAAAGCTTCAATTGGCACAAAATCAATCTTCTCTCCCTCTCCCACATTATGAAATAGTACACCTACAGACTCATGACTGAAATTTCCACACCTGTAGACTTAGTCACATTTTAAAAAAATAGTCACTATAAGATCAGAAGCAAGTAACATTGCCAATTAAAGAAAATGAAGTGGTAATAGCATTTAAAGGTGCTTTAAATACCTTCATCCTTTGGTCACCATATAGAATTGTCCTAAGTTTAAAAACGTACACATGTATTTTCCTTTGTTGCAATTCTGCAAAATTTTGCACATGGGTTTACACTATATAGATGAGTAGGGAGAATTTCTCTAGAATGGCTTTAAAAGATAATGGTTTGAATGTTGGGGGAACACAAGCTGCAACGTTAGTTGCAGTCTACCTGATGCTCCTTACAAGCTCAGATTTCCTGAAACTGTCTGCTTACTTGAGTGGCTTCTTCAGGGGGCTTTTAAATGAAGAGCTCTCTCTTTCAGGAGAAAGCTGTGATAGCTCAAGTCCTCTTTCTTAATAAGAGACTGCCAACTGTGCCAAATTGTATGTGATAACTCTGTGTTGTACCAGTACGTGATAAGGACTGTAGATGACTTAAACTGGGTAACCCGTTTTGACTTGGTCTCTTGTTGCAATCTGTCATTTTAATTTTTTAAAAAGTATGAATCCATCCATTTTTGTTTGCCCTCACCTGAATTAAGATGTTAAAAACATTCCTGTCTTTTCCCTTCATATGCCTTCATTTGCCACTGTTTCACACCAGCAAACACCCCCTCCCAAGAAACTTGTGCCCATTTCAGCATCTTGTCTTACTGTGAAGCTTCAGCAAGATTTCTTCTTTTTGCACTCAAGTCATTCAAAAGAAGCTGTTGCAGTGTCATCACCGAACCACCACATCTTGTCAATATAGTGGCCTGTTAAAGGGCCCCCCCCCCCCCAAAAAAAGCTGATGTTTCCATTCGTTTTGACTTATGGACGGATCCAGGCTACAAAATCTGTATTGAGATTTCAAACAACTGAATGATCATTCAGGCCCCCATTTCTGTGTAAGTGTATGCCTCAGATACCTGTGTGTGCTGCAGACTTCCAATCCTGTTGTCAAAGGAAGAATGTGGGAGGCTCTTGTAAGCAGATCGACACTCCCCCCCCCCGGCCAACCTGGGACTGCAATGCCAAATGTGAATTGTCAAGAGCTCAGGTCCTTCAGCACTTGGATGAATTATGAAGCATCTGTGAAATCTGGAGTCCCGAGGGTTTCATCACTCATTTTTCAGTAAAAGAAAATTAATATAGAAGGGGAAGCTGCTGAGTGCAAGTACAGTATGTCTCCTTCCCAGCAGCCTAGGTCTCTCATATGTATCTTTATGTAATGTGTTACTCACATAGTACTTTCTTCCTGGATATACTGCTTAGAAAATAAAAAGTGGCAGAGAAGTTGGGGGGAGCAAATGAACACCACCCTTCATCATTGTTATCACATTTAATAGGGAGTTATCAAATCTGGGGTCCTGTCCTCTGTGGAAGTCTTCAGGTGTTCAAATGCATATTTTTTAATCCCATATTTTTTTATAATTACAATAGTTAAATATGTGTAAATATGTGTGTTGTTTAATAGGAAAAAGAAACTATTTATTTTGAACAGAGAAATCCATAGACTTTTAAGATTATTTATTGCCCTGCACCATCTTTCTTTCCTGTCTTAAGAGTATAGGCAGGAAGAATTTTTACCACCTTTCAAGTATCAACATTTGCTGAAGGAGACTTTTTAGAAACTGTAGAGAACACATATCATTCCTGGCACTTAATTGTTGCATCACTTAAGTGCAGCAATGTTCTCTACATTTACTGAGAGGAGATCATTTGGGTTCTTGAAGCACAGAGTTGCTAAAAATTAATTGCCATTCTGTATACAAGCTGAGTCAACCAAGATACTTAAAATGGACTTAGCCACTCCTTATATTTAGAACTGCATCCTCTACAGTTTGTAACTAGTCTCTACCAGTTTTTCTACACTGAAAAGTTATCTTGATGCCATCATTTCCTCCAGATTATTTCTGGTTTTGTGGGTTTCTGTTTCGTCACTCATTTTTCAGTGGAAATTTCAATATAGTAGGGGAAGATGTTGAGTGCAAGTATATCTCCTTCCCAGTAGCATAGGTCTCTCATACAGAAAATGTTCAGTTGTTGTGCCATTAAGTCAATTTTGACTTATGGCAGCCCTTTTCAGGGTTCATTGATTAATTGACTCTCAAGCAAAGTTCAGAGCATGAAAAGAGATAAATGCTGCAACTGTACCTTCCAGAATTTCACAGTTATGAGAATTGGCTTCATAAAAAATAATCACATAGCTCTGGACTTGAACCTTAGCATAGTAAAGCAAAAGCTAGTTCAGTTGCTTAGTCTCTGGATAATGTGCAGGAGATTGGAATAAACTTGTTATTATTGAATTGTTCGATGTTAGTAACAAGGGAATGATCACTTCTTCTTGACTGCCAAAATGAAGCCACTTTCTTGGCATTGTCATTGCCCAAACCCAAGTCCTAATCGGTGCATGTCTCTGGCAACAATCAACAGACCAGCAAATGAGCCGGACTCTGTGTCTCTCCACATTCACACTGTGTGTTGTTGTCTGCCAGCAGTCCCCACTTGAGCATGTTGGTCTTGCATTTAGAGACTCCAGCTCTCAGCCTATTCAGGGTCCTTCATGTGACGTAGGAGATATTGAGATCTTCAGCTGTATCCTCCTTTAATGATGTTCCTTGCCCAGTGAGCTCCTTCCTCCATCTTCTAATTTGGTTTTGTTCTTGTGTACCCTCAAGAACATTTGTTCTTGCCATAAAGCTCTTCATGGATCTCAGCTGGCAGACTTGAGGCTCATATCCATTCAGAGGGTGTTGAGGGATATTCTCTTGCTTACTGATCACTGAAGTAAAGAGAGGTTGTGTTAACCAGGAATAGATTTTTGTGTGTGGAAGGGTGGAGAAGTCAGCATTGTTCTTCTAATGAGAAGAAAGCCCATTGCTCAACAGATTTTTTTTTATTCTGAGTGTCTTTTGTATCTAGCTCATCAATACTTTTGCTGTAAATCACTAAGTAAGTTCTGCTAGTCTCCCCTGCTTTAATGCATAAAAAAGAATCAAATGAACAATATGCTAAACTCTGAACTCAACAATGATCTAAAACATTCTGAGCAATGTGATGATGTTTAATAAATGCTCCATTATGCATCTCCTGTCCCAGCACCATGGCATGGTGCTGTCTCCAAGGGGGGTACCAAGTGGTTCTTTTGCACGTGTGGTTTGAGTCTGTAGACATGAGAAAGGATTGCAGCGCTGCATTCCGTAGCTAGTTCCTAGAAGTTTGAGATAAAAACCAGAATACTCTTCAAAACTCTGATGATAGTTGCAAAAGTTATATAATAGTGACTTGATGTGTGTGTTCTCTAGTAATTAGATATCAGTGATGCTCACCAGTCTGGATAGATAAAAGTTATTTCCCAATGGGAGGCCATTACATTGAAAATCCAGGAGAGCAATTAATTGAAAGGGAATTTAAGATTTATTTTCATACTATAATCTAGATGCCTAAAGACTGTATGTACCTGGGCTGTGTTGTGAGCAAGCAACCATTCAATAAGATATATCCAGGCATCACCTCACCTGTGTCTAGCTGACTGTGCACCACAGTTTGATCCAAAGAAATATGAGATATTGTTAGATTGTGACTTTGTTACCATGTTAAGAGGTTTATGATATAGTTTCTATAGAGAGGGTGTGAACCCACCAGAATTGAGCACTTTTGGACCCTAGTGACTTCTGTGAAAAAAACTACGCCTATACTTAAATTTTTCCATTGTAGTAGCACTTAAAAGTGTTTAATTCTATCTGGGTCATAGCCATATATTATATAGATATGGACCTGAATTTTCATTGCCTTGCATATTTTGTCTTAGTTTGTACCATGCAAAATGGATATAAACCTGCCCTGTTTTGTATTTTGCTTTGCACAGTTATATCCAATAGATCATAGTTCAAGGCAATGGAGAATCATGACTGTTATAAATATATTTTTATATATTCTTTACCACTTTCCTTGCATCCCTGCAAATAAAAATATATGATTTTTAAAAATGCAAAGATAGTGTATTAAAAAATTATGCATGAATGTAAATATTCATAAGATCTGCCTTCTTGACTGTGCACCGTATGTACAGATTCATACAACCATTTTTCATAGAAAATCTGTATCAGTGGTTTGATGATTTTAAAGAACAGCCATGGTCCAAAGGGTTCCTTTAAAAAGAAACAAACACCTCATGCATGCATCAAGATGATGGCTTTTGGAAGAGGAAGCTCAGAAACCTCACTGTGTGCGCATAAAACTCATTAGTTCATGTCTAAAATCAGAATCAATGTTGTCCTGTCTCTAACACAAGCCATTAATGTATATTTAGCATTTAAAGGTACTACTCAATACATATGATCTGTACCAAAAACAAAAAATGACGTGTTGCGTATACAGATTGTGCATTCCCTTACTTAAAAAAATATTCTGACTAATTTTTATTTTAAATAAAATTTTACTTCAAAAAAGTTCCCTATGTGTTCTGCTATTTCTGTTGCTAAGAGCCCTTTGTTTGCTGAGTGCCATCAAGAGAAAGGTAACAGGCCCTTTAATGGAATTTAATACTGTTCATACATCCCACGTTAATCTTGAGAAAACGAGACTGAGGGGAGCCAGGATAGCACTTTTCAAATACAGTACTTGAAAAGTTCTCGTGCAGGGGAGGGGCAGGATCTGTTCTCAATCATCACAGAGTGCAGGACACATGGCTGAAGGTACAGGAAGTTGGATATCGGGTAAATATCAGGAAAAACCTCTTAACTGTTAGAGCAGTACGACAATGGAACCAATTAACATAGGCAGGTGGTGAGCACTCCAACCCATCAGAGGCATTCAAGAGATAATTAGACAAGCATCTGATAGATGTACTTTGCTTTGTGAGATACTTTGATCCTGCATTCAGCAGGCAGTTGATGTTATTATAGGCCCCTTCCAACTTCATTATTCAATGATTCTGTGGCAGAAGGAGCAAAAAAAATCAAGCTATCACATGTGTGCATTCTCTTCCTGGCTCATAAAAGTACCCAGAGGGGATGTTTGATTGAGATGGTAAGGGAATTTTTGATAGTCTCAATAGGAAAGCAGTGTTCTAATAGTGCTAAGATTAAAAGCTAGCGCTAAGATTTTTGCTGTGCCCCCTGTCTCCTTGGTTTATTATACCATCTCTAATCTATTTTTGAGTGTGGTGCTGGAAGATACAGTGGCCTTTCAGAGACAAAAAGTTTCTGGATGATATCAATTATCTAGATCTATTTTAATCTGGCTTCAGGCCTAGTTATGCGACTGAGACTGATTGCTCTAAATCGACCCATTTCCCCCTTTATTTGTGTTTTCCTCCAGTTTCTGAAATTATGTCTGTGAACCAGAGTCTGGAAAATCTAGTTGGGAAATGCTGGCTGGACCTTGCAGTCCAGAGAACTAGCTGGGGTCAACAAATCTACCCTCTGCCCTGTGATGTATTCATGTCTATCTTGAGTAATAGAAAGCCTGCATTCTTTCCCATTTTCTTTCATTTTTCAAAAAAAAAATGCTTCATCATTTATAAGTTTTCTTTTAAGCACAACCACTGGAGGAAGGAAAGGCAGAGCAAAAGCAGCAGCAGAACGGAGCACAGCAGAACTAGAGAGAGCCTTCCCCATTTTTGACTTGCAGTTTGAAGATAATTCAATGAGACGTAGCAAGCAATTTAAACATTCGTGCATTGTCCAGCTCCAAAGCATGAACAGTTTGGCAGCAAATAAGACTTGACAGCCTTAGTAAGCTGAGTGAAATCCCAATGTTCAAACACTGGGGCAGGGGAGAGAATATCACAATCCTGTCTGCTGGGGGAAAAACCCTAATATATTCAAACTGCTCTTTTCCCAGGTAAGTGTACATCAAATCCTAGCTTTTGTCCACACATATACATTTATCTTAGATGAAGCTCCATCTAATGTAGGAGAGGTGAATAAGTGTGCTTAGCAAAGTACTGTTAATCAATGCCTCCTGAGAGCATTTATCAAGCAATAAATCATAGCTGTTCCTCTCCTCTCGCATCCAATTAGCGGGTTCACATCTCTTTAATTCACCCATGTAATTATCTTATGGATTGCCATGTCCTTTTCTGAAAGAGAAACATCAGAATCCACCAGAGGTTTCATCTGGCTGTGTGTTCCTTCTCTCGCTTGCACTTGTATGTGCACACAAACACTTAGTCCTGACATTCACTCACCATCAACTTTTCCCTCTTTCTGTTTAAGAACATAAGGGCCCTGCTGGATGAGACTCGAATGAGTCAATACAGCTAGCACGTCATTAGATACAGAGTTTTTTAAAGTACTGAACAATGACTGTTTCTTAAACTGCCTTTCCTGAGAGGCAAGAAATTGGAGGAGGCAACTATGTCTCTCAAGTTCTCATTCGCTGCAACTTGTCTGCAGACTAATTTGAGCATGCCCTGCCATAATGTAATGAAGTGTTTTATATTCCAGACCAATCTCTCTTGACACAAGAATCTCCTTCTCTGTCTTAGCTTTGATGGAATATAGAGTCCCACATAGTGGATCTATCCTACAAATTCATAGCAATTTGATATTTTTAAACATCCCATGGAACCCTGGCATCTGTAGTTTGATGAGGTTCTCAGAATTCTTGGCTATAGAACCAAGGTATTCATAGTGCCTCACCAAACTACAGATCCCAGTAGTCCATAGGATGGAATCATGGTAGTTGAAGTGGAATCAAACTGCTATAATGTTGTAGTGTAGATATTGTCAGGACTGAACTAAGATTCAGCTGTAATGCAAAGCAACTTCTGTATGAATAATTGTGTGGTGGGGTTGTGTTAGGCTTCACCTCAGGCTGTAAAATGTCTTTCATAAGCCTGGATCCATTCAAACATCTAAAGGGCTGCGTTGGGTCAGTGGTTAAGAAGCTTGCCTTGTTAGTTGGAAAGCTAGCAAGTCAGAAGTTCAAGACTCGTGTACTGCATGACAGATTGAGCACCTGTCTCTGACCGGGGACATGAAAGGAGCCTCATTTGGGTGTTCCCTGAGTGGAGTTTCTCTTGCAAAAATCCTTTCAACACAGAATAATTTTTGACATGGAATTATTATTCAAACATCTGTATGTGGAGTTGTGTACAATATATTCTCAAATTTGTCTGCTTCCTGTTTGTGTGCAAAGAAACTGAGCTGTAGCAACTATGCTGGAGAATGGAGAACCTCTGGTGTTAAAATGTGTTGGGAGAAGACCAACTTGTGTGTAGGAAAGTATAATTGTAAATAAAAGTGTTTGGTTATGTATTTCATTAGGTTTCAGCCTACCCTACGCACACATGTGTGATTTTCAGCATTAAAAAAAAGCTAGGACAAACCAAGCATTTAATTGGCCTGCCATCTCTTTGTCCTTGTACCCCAAAAATTACACTGCAGGGAAACACTTTGATTACCTTGATCCTGCTAAAGGTGTAGCAAGATTGTTCAATAGCCTGAATGTACCCTGAAATATACGTCATTCAAATATGTTAGAGTATATCAGTTGTTCAAACTGTCCAGCCCCTATGCCACGAGGAAGAAAATCTGAAATGTTAAATAATGCTGACTCATCTAATTTATGGCTGCTGCTTCTTTCATGTCTAGGCCAGATGTGAAACTGTTAAAATGAAGGCACCCTTTTGTAAGTTCATTCTGCAGTTCCCTTCACCTGACCTAGTGTGAAGAAGATTAGCCAGCAACACCAGGCTGCCATTACCAGGGTAACCCAGATTGTGGTTCAAGAATACCACAATCTTCGAGGAGGTTCTTTCTGTGTACCCCATTATTTTATGGGTGTTGTCAATTAATATGTAGTAGAAGCAAATGGAAACAGGATAGTCAATGTAATTACTGTATTAAGAATTTTTGGAAAGAAAACATTTAAAAAACTTGGATGAAATGCACAAATTGACTCACAATGTACATATGATATGTAACTAGAAATGAAAATGTACAGAATACATACATACCTTTGGAAGTCTAATTATCTATAGATGGATAGATAGACAGACACAGAAACACACACAGAGACACACACACACATCCACTTTTCAATCTAAACAGAATAGGAACAATTCAGTTCATTAAAAAAGGCAGAAGCAAGGATTACATGGACTTGATAAAACTAATTTCAAATACAATTGCTAGTCCCAATTAGAGTAGACTTACTGAATCAATAGTAGGCATTGACTTCATATTCAACAGCTAATTCAGAGTGAATCCTATAGCTGAAACTAACAGTGGGTTTTACATCAGTATTACAAACTCGGTGTAAAATAAGTTTAGATAGCTTGAAAGGTAGAAAAAATTTGGCTCCTAGAAACCTCTTTTAGGACATGGTAAAAAACTGTAGGAACCGTAGCACCAAATGGCTAGAAAGACAAAGTTTTCCCTGCTCCTGGATTATAGCATTAACCCATCACTGACATATTTGAATGTGCCATCACTGATGTAAAATCACTAACAGAGCTTTCATATCACATCCATAATGTTCACTGATGGGGCTGTGCAGACATTCAGATATCAGTTGAAGTAAAATATTAAACACTCAAGTGAGTTGTATGAATGGGACATGTGTGACTAGCAGCTGACTGCAAATTCAAGTCATTTCTCAAGAGGCGTAAAACTAGCTTAACCCAATATTATTTATTTATTTAATCAAATTTTTATGCTGCCCTCCTCAAAAAGATCCAGGGTGGCTAACAAAAATACCAAAAATACAATAATATCAAGGGCAGATTAGCCTCCATGGGAAGAGTATTCTATGATCTAGGATCAGGAGATGGGGGGGGGCCAGCAAAAACAAACAAACCCACAGCCCAAATATTTGTCAATCTTGGGGGAAGTACTCAGAAGAAAATCTCAGATCCTGGCTTCTGGATCAGAGCTCAAAAGTTGAAAAGGAAATTAAAGCATTATTCATTATTTCTCCATTGTTATACTGCAGTTAGATTGCTGCTTCAGTCCTTCATATAGTAAAGGTCTTCCTAAGGAGATAGAACATTGTTACGTTTCCTGCTGAATTTCTTGCCGTTTCTACTTGCAATTTCTTGTTTTCAAACTGCTAGGTTGGCAGGAGCTGTCACACAGCACTTGGGTCTTGAACTGCTGACCTGCCAACCTTAAGGTCATCAAGCTCAGGGTCTTAACCACTAAGTTGATGCATATAGAAGACCAAATAATTTCCCCCTTGATCTTCTGGCTATGAGAAGGACATAAAACACAATTCTAGCCCAAAAAGCCTCTTTAAAATGTTTATAAATACTCTTTTAAAATAACTTAAGTCATTACATCTAAGAAGTAACTACTATGTCTACATTATTTGTTATCCTCAAAGTCATGAGTTACAAGTAATTACAGCAAATGTGCCAACCATTATGGGATTCTTAAGTCCTTCATGGGGAAACTAGAACCTACGACAGATATCTCACACATGTGAATCCTAGCATAGTCTGGCTGGTCATGATTGTGTGGGAAGTGATGCTTACATTTCTGGACAAAAGGGGGGCATGTTGTAGTTGTTTTTAATTTATCTCAGAAATGTAAATACTGTACAAGCAAAAGGCTTTTAAACATCAGGTCCTATTGTACCAGTTGGCCAATGGCAACTGGCTTGGAAAGACAAATGAACCAGCACAGGTGTGTGGAACCTTGGGGGACCAAGATCTTTTACGGTTAATGGTTCCAATATCAGCGAGATGATGAATCTGCTCTGAGCTGTACCCCTTTGGTTAGCAGGAGCTAACGAAAGGGGAGAATAATAAAAGTAAAGGCCACCCTTGCTCGAAAGCCAGTCATATCCAACTCTAGGGTTCAGTGCTCATCTCTGCTTATAGCCAAAGAGCCAGCACTGTTTCAGTCTGCAGACCTTTCCATGGACATGTGGCAGGCATGACTGGAGTGCACGGAACACTGTTTACCTTCCCACCAAAGTGGTAGCTATTTATCTACTTGCAATTTCTTGCTTTTAAACTGCTAGGTTGGCAGGAGCTGGGACAGAGACAGGAGCTTGCTCCATCGTCATGCAGCAGGTCTCGAACTGCTGACCTGCTGACCTTCCAGTCATCAAGTTCAGCATCTTAACCAGTGGTGGGCATCAGCAGGTTTACACCAGTTCACCAGAACCGGTAGCAGAAATTCTGGCTGGCCCTGCCCATCCAAGTTTTGAAATAAAGTAGTCCTATAGTCATTATAGAAATATAAATGAATAAATAAAATAAATAAATAATTCGGGTGAACACAGGGCTTTCCCCCTGGCCATGCCCACCATACCACGCCCACAGTGTGGTAGTAAAAATTTCTGGAGCCCAACACTGATCTTAACTACTAAGCCACTTCAGTCAAAGGGCAGAACACTAGCCCCTAAAATATTAAGCACCATGAACAGCTCCTTTGAAGTTCAAAAGTAGAGCAGCTTCACTGCCTCACTGTCATTTGTGCCAGCAACATCCACTGATCCACAGAGGATACACACACAGGCAGCCAGGCAAGCAAGCAAGCAAATAAACACGCATCCATTCACACCTAGACAAAGCTGGAGGGAAACACAGGTACTGTACTATCCTGACCTTCTGCCTATAAAGAAGGCAGACCTGAATGGACTGCCTGCCGCTACATCTGCCCATTCTCTGTTCACAAGCAATAGCGACCCATCCTTGTTGGTGTCAGTGGCCATTTAAATGAAAAGATGCACAACATAATGTAAAGAGGAAAAAGTAGGGGGTGAAGAAAGAGAAAAAGAAAACACTCAGGGATAAATGAAGCAATGGAACAGAACTAAGATCATCTGAGGACGGTACATCGAGTCCTGCTGCCTCATGTAAATTATATTATTTACAGGATCCACTAAGTGATTGATTTTAAGGAGAAACAAGATTCTGTGGATAATGGGTTGTGATTACATAAGCACTGATAAACTGGCGCCCTGGAATCTGTCCGAAGAAGAGTGCTTTTGTTTGTGTTATAAAAAGAATTGGAGGGCAGAGAGTCAAGCTGAGATGCCTTGAAAGGAAAGGAAAGGGGAGGGAAAGAAGCATCAGGGCAGATTGTAAAGAGGAATCCTTTGCACATGTCTTTAAACTCTGGAGACACCCAAACTAGGTGCTCCCTACATATAAAGTCACTGGCTGCTGAATTTGTAGGAGGCAGTTGCCTGGCTCCTGATGGAAGGGGAATGGCTGGAGAACGGATGAAAGCATCTTATGAGCTCATCAATCACTTTCATCTTCCCAAGCATGTCATGAAGCAAATAGGGCCATCAGACAGAAAGAGGCAGCTACCTCGAGCAGTAGCCATTTCTAGGCATTGACTTAATTCCATGTCCATATTCACTTACCAGATTTGCTGGTTTTATTGCAAAACATTATTTGTAGTTTTAACGGAAAATATGACAAAGAAATGCTTGGAGAGGCTTTCTGCCCCCTGTGTCAAAATAACTTGACTGCCTTTGGATATTATGTGCTCTTTATGATTACCTCAACCAAGGGAAACTATGGAAGCACATCAAGCACAAGTATGAAGTATCTGAAAAATGAAGCCAAAAAAAAAGAAGAAGCTGAATTCCTGAATAATTGCCTTTGGATATTACTACCTTTGGATATTATATGCCCTTTACAATTACCTCAACCAAGGGAAACTATGGAAGCACATCAAGCACAAGTATGAAGTATCTGAAAAATGAAGCAAAAAAAGAAGCTGAATTCCTGAATAATTATTCAGCACATTCTACTTCCTCTTCCAGGAGCGAAGAGGGCTTCACGAGCTGGATGAATTGGCATTGGGGGCTGCACCGAGCCCCCGGGCCTTAGTGACCGGCTCCCTGAACCACATGATTGGAGGCTGCATGGATGGAGGCTGCCATTTGCTACTCCAACTCAGGCAGCACAAAGTCTTTAGCCAGACATGGCAGCAGTAGGGTGCCATTCTGGAATGAACTGCACCATTTTACAACAGAAAGAGAGAGTGCAAATTCTTATTTCTGTGTGTTTCCTTGCATTCTTAAAAACAACAATTTGTACATTATGATTTCTCCTACTGGACAGTTTAGTAGTCTAATAAAATTCTGTTCTTATGTAATTGTAACAGCATATTCTTACTCCTCTCTTGCTAGAAGCTGGAAGTCATCGCAACTATTTTGAAGCTAGATGCTTTAAGTCATGGGTTCCCAACCTAAGGCCTGTGGGCTGGATCTGGCCCATGGCACCATTTCATGTGGGGGGGGGCATCCCTCCAAGGGCATTTAAGAAACAAAATGGCCATCCCCTTTGAAGCTGTTGGGACAAAATGGCTGCCCCCAGCATGCAAGCAGGGTAAAATGGCCATCCATCCCTCGAAGCTGACTGAGAAAGTATGACCGAACCCCCAGCTTGAAAAGGTTGGGAACCCCTGCTCTAAGCAATGACATTGTTTTGTATCCAAATTAGTCCCTGAGGTTCATCATCCAAAGTGTTTCCCTTCAATGTGTTCTTCATTGAGCTGTAACAATCTGTACTTTTTGTTTCTCATTACATGTCCAAGGAATTCTAGCTCCCTGTGTTTATTTGTTTTATGGTTTCTTGGTTTTAATGGATTTATCTTAGAATTTCTTCATTGGTCACCCTCTCAATCCAAGTTCTTAGCACCCTACAATGAGTCCATATTTCAAATACTTTTAAAAATAATATGATATTTTAAAGTATATGATTCCCTGACAAACAATAGAACCAAGAATATATATCATCATACAATTGCACACTCTAATAGCCAACTTTAATAATTAACATTAAATGTAATAACTATAACAACATAGATATGTTTCTAAACAAACAAAACTATGCAAGAATTTCAGAAGAATATCAGTCCATGCTTTATAACAGTGGTGTCCAAACTAAGGCCCGGGGGCCAGGTGCGGCCCCTGACACCAATTCATCCAGCCCGCTAAGCCCTTGTCACTCCTGGAAGTGGAAGTAAAACACGCCCATACGGGCACATTTTACTTCCTCTTCCAGGAGCGACGAGGGCTTCACGGGCTGGATGAATTGGCATTGGGGGTTGCACCCAGCCCCCGGGCCTTAGTGACCGGCTCCCTGAACCACATGATTGGCCCACGGCCCAAAAAGTTTGGGCACCCCTGCTTTATAAGTACTGTACAGTAAAGCCTTTCACTGTGGGAATCAGGAGAAGTTATGGATTATTCTTAAAGAGTGGTGTGTCTAAGCATAAATTGTATTGTGGGCAAGAAGCAGCTATTAGGGCAGAATATGAGAGACAGAATGGTTGCCCAGTAACAAAACTGTCAGACAAGGTTGTATTTATAGCCTTGTCTTTCAATATGTATACAGAACATATCAAAGATGGCAGGATTAGATTTAATGAAAATTGGTGGGAGAGACATGAACTAAGCAGATAGCATCATCTTACTGACAGAAAGCCTAAATGACTTGAGATTACTTATGATAGAGTAGCTCCAGTATTCAATAGCAATTACACTTACATGCCACCCCATAGAGCTAGTGCGTTCTCTTGGCAGTTCACACGGTAATTAGCATTTTGCCCCCAACATGTTGGATCTTCATTTTACTGACCTCAGAAGGATGGAAGGCTGAACCAACCTTGCTCACTGTCAGGAATAAACTCACAATGTCACCAGCTTTGGCTGCAGTACAACAGTGTAACCCAGGAGTTCTCAACCTTTTTAATCCAGGGGTCGGGTCACTCTCCCTCAGACAGCTTCGGGGACTGGACAGCCATTTTGCCCTTCCTCCATCACATGGCACTTCCTGGTGTGATGGAGGCAGTGGGGGAACACATGAAATGGTGTCATGGGCCACAGGTTGATAATCCGTGGTTTAACCGCTGCACCATGAAGGCTCTTCTGATGAAAATGAAAGAAAAAAAGTACAAAAGCAGAATCACAACTGAACATTAAGAAGACAAAAATTATGACTGCAGAAGAAGTATGCAATTTTAATGGTGCCAATGAAGACACTGAAATTGTAAAAATAATTTGTATATTTCAGTTTAATTATCAGTGCAGATGGAGTCTGTAATGAATTAAAATGGAGGCTTTCTTTTTAGTGAGTTTTAAATGGTTACTGTGTTTCTTTGCTTCTTGAGGAAAGTCCTGGAAGAAAGTCCTGGAATTTGACATTCAAGCCAGGTGCAGTTAACTTTTGCTATTAGAATTCAAAATAAGCTGAAACTGTGGGGAAAGAAGTGCAGAAGATGAATACTGAAGGCCACAAGATAAAAATGGGTTTAGTTATCTTAGAACAGGGGTAAGAAACCTCCAGCCATAGGCCAGATCTGTCCTGTGGCACCAAATTAACCATCTGCACCCTCGCTCTAGCCCTCGCTCCAGCCCTTGCTCCAGCCGCTGCCACCGGAATCGGCCATGGACTTGTTTACACCAGGTGTAAATGTGTTTATGACAGCCATAAATGGCAGAGGAACCACCAGTCTGGCCTCCTCAACTATCTGATGGAGCTTGACCTAGTCCCCGACTTGAAAAGGTTGGCAACACCTGTCTTAGAATATTAGCGAAGAGCTGCCATTATTATATTGTTTGCATATTCAAAGCAGGGGGATAGAGGAGTTTCCTATGCTTGCTTGTGAGCAGAACAGTAGAAAGATGTAACCTTGATTTTGTTAGCTGACTAGGCCAGGAAATATAGTTAGATATGCCTTTTTTGTTTTATCCAGTGAAAGGGGAAGTGTAAAAATGTTCCTTTTTATATAACCTTTTTCTAATCCTGAACTTTGATCTATTTTTTCCTTCATATAATAAAGTTGACTTGTTACAGAAGACATTGTACTTTTTATGTAGAGCATTAGCTGGTGGGAGAATTCCAGTTCTTTATCCTGTTATTGGCAATGCCACATATTGTTACCTAATTTACACTGCTATTTCCTACCTGATCTGGCTGGGTTTGTAAGCACAAACGACCAGTGATTCAAACATATCATAGATTTCTCTAACCTGGAGAGGAATCTCATGTACTCTGAATCAGCAAAGGTTTTATGCTGGCTTCTTGGATGGGTGCAGGTCTCTGTCAGGTAAAATTAGTCCTATGGTAATGGGATAATGGGCTTTGTTATACTTACAGACTCTACATCAGTGGTGGCCTCAAAAAATTTTTTACTACCATACTGTGGGCGTGGTATGGTGGGCACCGGGGGGAAAGCCCTGGGTTGCATCCAAATGAGGACTACTTTATTTCAAAACTTGGATGGGCAGGGCTAGCCAGAATTTCCGCTAACGGTTCTGGCAAACTGGTGCGAACCTGCTGATGTCCACCACTGCTCTACATCTTTTAAAAAAAACACCCAGAAGACTGATACACAGTATGGAAGTAGGGAATGGATTAAAAAAGATCACCAAGTGTAAGGATATGTCGCTGGAGACAAAGGCCAAGATCAGCCATACTCTTGTATTCCCAGTAACCATGTATGGGCGTGAAAGCTGGACTATGGAGAAAGCCAACAGGAAACAATTGATTCATTTGAAATATGATGTCGGAGGAGAGCTTTGCAGATACCCTAGAAATATGAATAAGTGAGTCCTAAATCTAATCAACCTTGAATTTGATTCCGAAGCTTGGAAGCAAAAATGATTAGACTGAGGCAATTAAACTTTAAGGTGACTGTGGTGGCTTAGTGGTTAAGACGCTGAACTTGATGACTGGAAGGTCAGCAGGTCAGCAGGTCGAGACCCGAGTGCTGCGTGACAGAGTGATGTCCCATCTCTATCCCAACTCCTGCCAGCCTAGCCGTTCGAAAGCAGTAAATAGTTACTGCTTCGGTGGAAAGGTAACAGGATTCCATGCACTCTCCAATGTCTAGTCATGTCTGCCACATGTCCACGGAAAGGTCTGCAAATGCAGACACTTCTGGCTCTTTGGCTGTAAACAGAGGTGAGCACTGAGCCCCAGAGTCTGATACGACTGGCTTTCAAGCAAAGGCTATCAAGGAAGGGGGGCTGATGTGGAGGCTCTTCAGGGGTCTTACAGGGGGACCCCAGCTTCCCTCACACAGGCAAGTCCTTTAAGCTGCCTGTCTTGCCCTGAGAATACTCTCCATCAGTCCCCTTCCTGCTTCTTAAGTGGAGAAGATGGCCTTCTGCTCTTAGGCAGGGATGTGGT
The DNA here is from genome assembly GCA_030440675.1 of Furcifer pardalis. Lineage (NCBI taxonomy): Eukaryota > Metazoa > Chordata > Lepidosauria > Squamata > Chamaeleonidae > Furcifer > Furcifer pardalis. Next base: position 23,935,928 of record CP126894.1, read on the forward strand.
AGTATATATTGGCAACAAGGGCAAAAAACAGTTTGCTTATACTTTGCCACCTTCCCACAAAACATACTCCACATGCACAGAGCAGAGTTGGCCCTGGGAAGCTGCCCCGCAATAGATTTACCTTCAAAGGCAGTGATGTCTCGAAGATTCACTTTCCCAGGGCCTGGCAAGGGATGCAGGTGTCCTCCCTTCTGATGTCCATAGAGACCTTATCAGTGCTTGAGAAAAGTCCCCTCTTCCCAGGCCTGTGCCGGTGCAAAATGTAGCTCCTAGTTTGGCCTTATCTCAGGCCTGCTCCGCTCTGCTAAATTGTCTTTCTGGTCTGGTAGCCAAAAATGAAACTTCAGGCTGTCTTTCTGGCATTTATTGAAGAAGAAGAATAGTCCATGTATATGCAGGATACATAAATGAAGAAAATAAGCCAATCTACTATAATTTAGCAAGCTAAACTTTAAAAAAAGAAAGAAAATAGCTAACCTCTCTGTGGGCTTGTTAGCCCCCATTAGGATTTCCTTAGATCTCCATGTCTTCAGTTCGAAGTGGCGAAGGCTCTCGCCTACTTCCAAAAGATGATTGCTTGAACCCCAAAAATGTGTTTCTTTTATATGTTTTTTGGGTGCTCACACCTACTGCCAGAATGTTAAATTTGTAAAATGACCTAATTGTTTTCACTATGTGTTTTTTACTCAGACAAGTGTTTTTATGATGTAACTACATTCTCAGACATGAATTCTCAGAGTTTGTTTGTTTATCACTCTGTCCCCAGGTTTGTGAACAGGTGTGATGTCCCATACTCCATTTCTGTGTGAAAGTCACTTTTCCACTTTCTCAGAGATGATGGGAATTGAACTAATGTAACTCTGGGAACCCCCCCCCTTGTTACACAAGTGTGATATACTTCACAGGTGTCTAAATGACTGATATGGCTAATTAGCAATCTTGGTATTCAGTGACGGGTATTGAAATGTGGGGATGTAATATGGATGACATCAGTGTGCTTCCATTATGAGTTAGCTATTCTCAAACTTAGAGAGAATATAGTATATGAATCTTAACACTTAATAAATGTAAAGAAAAATTAAAGTATGAAATCCATCCCTTGTATGATTATCATGACAAGGGCACATAAGGAGAAACCAAAAGTCATTGGAAAATAAAATAATTCTAGGAAAAGTTGAAGGTAGCAGGAAAAGAGGAGCCCAAAATATGATATGGATTGCATCAACTAAGGAAACCTCAGCCTTCAGCTGACAAGAGTAGAACAGGACTTTAGAGAACAGAAATTTTTAGAGATCACTCACTGATAGAATCACAAGAAATCAGAGGTAGCTTGACAGTATGTAATAGCGTAATAACAAAGAAAGGATCTTGTTCAGTGCTTGAAGGATAGAATGCAAAAATTCCTGCCACAATATTGAAAAACAGATACTATGCTATAAAATGATAACAGGGAAAATAAGCTTCCTCTAGTGATAATGGGGTCTTTTCTTCTCCTGCACTATACATAGGAAGGAGGCATATCCTGTGAATATCACAGTGAAGGAGGACAAGCTTACACATCCCCTCTTTCTCTATTATCTCAATCCAGACTTGGGCTCCTCTGTGTTTTTCTTCCACATGTATTTTTAAATCCTAGGGATGTGTTTAAAGTAATGGGTAATTGGGCATTGATATGCAATCAAAGTTCTGAAGTCTAAAAGCTTCAGCTCTTCTCTAACTGCTTTTTTCATTTCTCATCCCATTCAGGCTTTTGGCCTGACTAAATCAATACTCATAAATCAATGAGTCTGAAATTGGATTTCATAGGCACAGGGGCAGAGTCAGGCAGGCTGTTCAATAAAATTCTGAAACTAGCCATGAATGGCCCCAATAAAGAATGTGGGAAATTGGTGGGCCTTGTCTAGTTAAGAAGCAAGGAAAGGCTAGCTTCCTGGAAAGGATGAGGAGAAACCATATGATGGGAAGAGAAAAGTTCTGCATGGCTTTAACAATTGAATGAACTCTGAACTGTTGTTTGTTTGTTTTTTAATAAGAACATAATTGTCACCTGTAACTCTCCAAAACAGGGATTTAATTTAATTTAATTCAACTGTTTGATTTTTATGCCGCCCCACTTGCCTAAGCGACTCTGGGCGGCTCTCAGCTCTCAGGTTTCTTAATCCATAAATAAAATAGCCAAAGAGGTTTTGAAAGGAAAAGGGATTTTATCAACAATTTTTTAAACAGAGACCTATGCAAAAAAACAAAAACAAAACAACAATAACTCACACACAACACAAACAACTAAAATCCATTCCTCCTTCCGGCCAGAGGATGTTACTCTTTTCCTTCCCTGGGCAGATAAGGCCCAGGATTAGGAAGTGGGAGCTTCCATCTAAAAACCTTAAAACTTTTTAAAAATTAAAAATTAAAAACTGAGAAAGATTAAAAACAGATTAAAAACACACCAGATGCTACAGATACTAGTTAAAAGTAGAAAAAAGAGAGGGGCTCAGATCAACCAATGTGCTGGGGTCATTATACCTTCCATACCCCATATCTGTCCTGCCAGCCATGTTTTTAGATTCTTCCTAAAGGGCAGCAACTCTGTCTGGAGACGTAGCTCCATAGGCAGGAGGTTCCATAGGGCCGGAGCAGACACAGAGAAGGCCCTCCTTCTAGTGCCAGAGAGATGTGCCTCCCTGGCCGATGGAACAACTAGGGAGCCTCTCCGGTCCGCTCTGGTGGGACAGCAGGTGTTCTTGGGGTGAGGCGGTCTCTTAAGTATCCTGGCCCACTACCATGTAGGGCTTTAAAGGTAATAACCAGCACCTTGAATTGCATCCAGAGGCAAACCGGCAACCAGTGCAGCTCCCGAAGCAGAAGCGAGGCATGTGCATACCGCCCACACCCCATCACAACCCGGGCAGCCGCATTCTGGACCAGTTGAAGCCTCCGAATGGTCGTCAAGGGCAGCCCCATGTAGAGCGCATTACAGTAATCAAGTCTGGAGGTGATCAGAGCGTGTGTGATCTTGAGCAAGGAGTCCCGATCTAGGAGTGGGCGTAACTGGCGGATCACACGAAGTTGTGCAAAAGCCCTCCTAGCCACGACTGCCACCTGCTCTTCGAGCAGTAGTTGCGAGTAGTCCGATGCATTTTAAAATCCTATGGGATGTATCGGATAACGTTAAAGCTCCATAGAGATACATTGTAACTGCACAAGCTTTAGCGGTTGTTATCCAATCCATCCCATAGGACCTTAATGTTATTCGATCCAATTCTCCTCCCCAGATTACTTAACGTTATGCGATTTTTAGCGTTATCCGAGGTATACATTATCCAAGGTATTACTGTATCTGAAGAAGGAGAGAGCGAAAAGATGACAAAGTAGGCATGTCAAGAGTTAGTTTTAGTACAAAGAGCAGCGAGCAAGAAAGGGCAAGGTCATTTTCAACTCCCCCCCACCCCCAAATTATTCCCAACATCTTGGCAAACAGCTTCAGTCACCAAAGGGTTTGGTCTCTTACCCCCAAACAGCCAAATCCCCATCCCAAAATCAAGGAATCAAGTCCTTATTTCCCTTATTTCAACTAACAGGTTTTCAATTCAATATCTGAGGGAGGAGAGAGAGAAAATTCAAAGCATGGTTTGCCTAGTCCATTGCTGGTCTTTAAAAAAGAGAAATCTGTCATCTAACAAGAAATCTTGCATTTTATTTATGTCTTCAATTAGGCAATGAAAATAAAGATGCTTCATGGGTCTCAAGTTCTCTCTCGGAATGTTCAAAAATTCATCTTGAGGATTTAATTGGTCCACTGACAATGTAGTTTAAACCTTCAGGGAGAAAAATATTTTCCATTTTACCCACTGCTGCTTTTTCTCTATTGTAATCTCTTCCATCAACGCAAGTGCTTTTTACAAAGACTAATTCTTTTCAGCCACAGGACATTCTGCAGCTGTCTGGTCCAAGGAATCTAATCAACCTTCTGCAGGGAGCTAAATTGTTACAAATATGAGGCTGATTGAACTTAGCGAGTCTTAACTCTTGATCCCAGTGTGAGAAAATGTGGATTTGCATTGTTAAATATCAGGCAGCCCTCAGTAAGGCCAAAGGAGATAATAGCCTGGGATGAGAGGGGAGCGAGGCTGATCGTGTTAGAGAGATTAATAAAGCACTTAGTAAATTGAAGTAGTGTGTGTGTTCTATTTCTGGATGTTAAAATTCTTTACCTACAAAAAAGCTAATTACATTCAGGTCTATTTGCATAGAGCAGGGGTGCCCAAACTACGGCCCATGGGCTGGATCCGGCCCCTGAGGCCATTTCATCTGCCCCCAATGCCCTTGCCACTACCTGAAGCAGAAGCAGGGGCATAGCTACCGCCGTATCAATTATACGGGGGCCCCGGGCCACGGGGGCCCCCAACGTGCGTAAGCAAAAATTAATAAAAACTTCCCAATTTTTTTTTTATTTCACAAATGACAAAAGTCAAAAAAAGCAATTTTTTCCCGCATAAAGCTTGTGTTCAAAAGTTAGCAACACCCTACATCGGTTATCGCGGGGCTTTTAATTTTATGCAATTTTTTTCTTTTGTGAGAAATCTTTACCCTTCCTAAGGGCCCCCAAACAAATTTTTATACGGGGCCCCGCCAAGGCATGCTACGCTTCTGAGCAGAAGTAAAATGCACATGCGTGGGTGCATTATTCACTCACGCATGTGCAGAACTCTGTTGTAAATGACCCGCAGCTGTCGTAAACGCATTTATGATAGCACTGGGTCATTTACGGCAGTGTTCTCCACAAGCCCGAGTCTGTAACACACCCCACACATACACATTTTACTTCCGCTTCTGGTGGGAGGAACCATGTGATCGGCCTGAAAAGCTATCCAGGGTGTGTGGTCAGGCCCATGGCCCAAAAATTTTGGCCACCCCTGGCATGGAGTGATACAGTGAGGCTCAAACCCAGACTCTTTAGTTACATGGTTGTTGTTTTTTAAATGTATTTATTTGTTTATGTATTAATTTATTTTGCAGTGAAGGTATAATGAAGTTGTATTTCAAAGTAATGAAATGAGTAAGAGTTAAGATACTTTAATGCTATAATAATTTCATGTCACAAATTATTCATGCGGCTCCTTTCATGTCCCCAAGAGCTGGGACAGAGATGGGCGCTCAGTCAGCCATGCAGTACCTGGGTCTTGAACTGCCGACTTGCCAGCCTTCCAGCTACCAAGGTGAGCTTCTTAACCACTGAGACACCGCAGCCCCTACTTTAATGGTGTAACAAATACATATAAGAAACTATTCATAGTTAAACATTTTGAAATGGTAGTCATGTTAGTCTGCATTTCAAGCATATCAGAGACTAAACAAAACAAAAAGACAAAAAAACCACTGTGGCACTTTAAAGACTAACTGCCAGTGGTAGGCATCAGCAGGTTTGCACCAGTTTGCCAGAACCAACCAGAAATACTGGCTGGCCCTGCCCATCCAAGTTTTGAAATAAAATAGTCCTCATCCGGGTGCAACGCAGGGCTTTCCCCCTGGCCACACCCACCGTTCCACGCCCACAGTGTGGTAGTAAAAAAATTTTTTTGAGCCCATCACTGCTAACTGCTATATTTTAATGTTAGCTTTCATAAATCAAGTCCACTTTGTCATACATAGAAGAGTGACTTCATGGCATCAATTTATATTCATCAGGTACAGAGGTACAGAGCAGTTGGTTAGCATAACAGAGAATATACAAATCAATAAGGCTTTTTGCAACTGGTAATAGCAGAATATCTCTGTTGTTATTTAGTTGTGAAGTTTTGCCCCGCTGAATTGCAAATGTTTAATAGATGGATGTAAGACAAACACCTGGAATAAAGTGCCACAACATTTTTTGTCTTTTTGTTTTAGTTATTCTCTGATGTAGAAGAAACCAGTGGCTCTCTAGGTTCCAAGGCATAATTATTTTCTAACCCAATCTTTTTTATATATTGCGTATATTTTTATACATTGTATATTGTAAGCCACCCAGAGTGGTACTCGCATCAAAAGGACTGGGTATAAATGTGAATAGGTAGGTAGGTAGGTAGGTAGGTAGATAGATAGATAGATAGATAGATAGATAGATAGATAGATAGATAGATAGATAGATAGATAGATAGATAGATAGATAGATAGATAGAATCTTAAGCTGCTCTGAAAGCCTCCTGCCTGCTGTGATCCAGACCTCCTCTGATCTGAAGAGGACCTGGGTCAGGGGGCATTCCCTATGCCCAGCCCAGTTCTGCCTGCACCCAAGCCCAAGAATGCCCTGAGCCAGGGATCTCAGCCTGTTCCTGGCCCAAGTCTGTTTTCCCCAGCAGCTGACCTGTCAGGAATCTGCCTCTGACAGTGATCAGCCCTCAGTCAGGGAGAGGTCCAGGAAACAGCTATACCTGAGATGCAGGCAGGCTAGAACAAAGTATGAAAGAAGGCTTCCAGCTTAAACCAATTAGCTGGGAGGCTTATAAGCAAGCTTGTTGCAGTCTGCCAGCGTCAGTACAACTCTTGTGCAAAGACCAACATCCTGCATGACTCCAGACTGCCTGCCGTGACCCT